>CM067370.1:19519928-19582428 GCA_034401795.1 Chaetoderma sp. LZ-2023a
AAGTCAAATGTTGCAGATGACATCATATAATAATACAAGACAAATGTTGCAGATGACATCATATAATAATACAAGTCAAATGTTGCAGATGACATCATATAATAATACAAGACAAATGTTGCAGATGACATCATATAATAATACAAGACAAATGTTGCAGATGACATCATATAATAATACAAGTCAAATGTTGCAGATGACATCATATAATAATACAAGACAAATGTTGCAGATGACATCATATAATAATACAAGACAAATGTTGCAGATGACATCATATAATAATACAAGACAAATGTTGCAGATGACATCATATAATAATACAAGTCAAATGTTGCAGATGACATCATATAATAATACAAGACAAATGTTGCAGATGACATCATATAATAATACAAGACAAATGTTGCAGATGACATCATATAATAATACAAGACAAATGTTGCAGATGACATCATATAATAATACAAGACAAATGTTGCAGATGACATCATATAATAATACAAGTCAAATGTTGCAGATGACATCATATAATAATACAAGACAAATGTTGCAGATGACATCATATAATAATACAAGTCAAATGTTGCAGATGACATCATATAATAATACAAGACAAATGTTGCAGATGACATCATATAATAATACAAGACAAATGTTGCAGATGACATCATATAATAATACAAGTCAAATGTTGCAGATGACATCATATAATAATACAAGACAAATGTTGCAGATGACATCATATAATAATACAAGACAAATGTTGCAGATGACATCATATAATAATACAAGACAAATGTTGCAGATGACATCATATAATAATACAAGACAAATGTTGCAGATGACATCATATAATAATACAAGACAAATGTTGCAGATGACATCATATAATAATACAAGACAAATGTTGCAGATGACATCATATAATAATACAAGACAAATGTTGCAGATGACATCATATAATAATACAAGACAAATGTTGCAGATGACATCATATAATAATACAAGTCAAATGTTGCAGATGACATCATATAATAATACAAGACAAATGTTGCAGATGACATCATATAATAATACAAGACAAATGTTGCAGATGACATCATATAATAATACAAGACAAATGTTGCAGATGACATCATATAATAATACAAGTCAAATGTTGCAGATGACATCATATAATAATACAAGTCAAATGTTGCAGATGACATCATATAATAATACAAGACAAATGTTGCAGATGACATCATATAATAATACAAGACAAATGTTGCAGATGACATCATATAATAATACAAGACAAATGTTGCAGATGACATCATATAATAATACAAGTCAAATGTTGCAGATGACATCATATAATAATACAAGACAAATGTTGCAGATGACATCATATAATAATACAAGACAAATGTTGCAGATGACATCATATAATAATACAAGTCAAATGTTGCAGATGACATCATATAATAATACAAGTCAAATGTTGCAGATGACATCATATAATAATACAAGTCAAATGTTGCAGATGACATCATATAATAATACAAGTCAAATGTTGCAGATGACATCATATAATAATACAAGTCAAATGTTGCAGATGACATCATATAATAATACAAGACAAATGTTGCAGATGACATCATATAATAATACAAGACAAATGTTGCAGATGACATCATATAATAATACAAGACAAATGTTGCAGATGACATCATATAATAATACAAGACAAATGTTGCAGATGACATCATATAATAATACAAGTCAAATGTTGCAGATGACATCATATAATAATACAAGACAAATGTTGCAGATGACATCATATAATAATACAAGACAAATGTTGCAGATGACATCATATAATAATACAAGTCAAATGTTGCAGATGACATCATATAATAATACAAGACAAATGTTGCAGATGACATCATATAATAATACAAGACAAATGTTGCAGATGACATCATATAATAATACAAGTCAAATGTTGCAGATGACATCATATAATAATACAAGTCAAATGTTGCAGATGACATCATATAATAATACAAGACAAATGTTGCAGATGACATCATATAATAATACAAGACAAATGTTGCAGATGACATCATATAATAATACAAGACAAATGTTGCAGATGACATCATATAATAATACAAGACAAATGTTGCAGATGACATCATATAATAATACAAGACAAATGTTGCAGATGACATCATATAATAATACAAGACAAATGTTGCAGATGACATCATATAATAATACAAGACAAATGTTGCAGATGACATCATATAATAATACAAGACAAATGTTGCAGATGACATCATATAATAATACAAGTCAAATGTTGCAGATGACATCATATAATAATACAAGACAAATGTTGCAGATGACATCATATAATAATACAAGACAAATGTTGCAGATGACATCATATAATAATACAAGTCAAATGTTGCAGATGACATCATATAATAATACAAGACAAATGTTGCAGATGACATCATATAATAATACAAGACAAATGTTGCAGATGACATCATATAATAATACAAGTCAAATGTTGCAGATGACATCATATAATAATACAAGACAAATGTTGCAGATGACATCATATAATAATACAAGACAAATGTTGCAGATGACATCATATAATAATACAAGACAAATGTTGCAGATGACATCATATAATAATACAAGACAAATGTTGCAGATGACATCATATAATAATACAAGTCAAATGTTGCAGATGACATTATATAATGAATACAAGTCAAATGTTGCAGATGACATCATATAATAATACAAGTCAAATGTTGCAGATGACATCATATAATAATACAAGTCAAATGTTGCAGATGACATCATATAATAATACAAGACAAATGTTGCAGATGACATCATATAATAATACAAGACAAATGTTGCAGATGACATCATATAATAATACAAGACAAATGTTGCAGATGACATCATATAATAATACAAGTCAAATGTTGCAGATGACATCATATAATAATACAAGACAAATGTTGCAGATGACATCATATAATAATACAAGACAAATGTTGCAGATGACATCATATAATAATACAAGTCAAATGTTGCAGATGACATCATATAATAATACAAGACAAATGTTGCAGATGACATCATATAATAATACAAGTCAAATGTTGCAGATGACATCATATAATAATACAAGTCAAATGTTGCAGATGACATCATATAATAATACAAGACAAATGTTGCAGATGACATTATATAATAATACAAGACAAATGTTGCAGATGACATCATATAATAATACAAGACAAATGTTGCAGATGACATCATATAATAATACAAGTCAAATGTTGCAGATGACATCATATAATAATACAAGACAAATGTTGCAGATGACATCATATAATAATACAAGACAAATGTTGCAGATGACATCATATAATAATACAAGTCAAATGTTGCAGATGACATCATATAATAATACAAGTAAAATGTTGCAGATGCCATCATATAATAATACAAGACAAATGTTGCAGATGACATCATATAATAATACAAGTCAAATGTTGCAGATGCCATCATATAATGATACAAGACAAATGTTGCAGATGACATCATATAATAATACAAGTCAAATGTTGCAGATGACATCATATAATAATACAAGACAAATGTTGCAGATGACATCATATAATAATACAAGACAAATGTTGCAGATGACATCATATAATAATACAAGACAAATGTTGCAGATGACATCATATAATAATACAAGACAAATGTTGCAGATGACATCATATAATAATACAAGTCAAATGTTGCAGATGACATCATATAATAATACAAGACAAATGTTGCAGATGACATCATATAATAATACAAGACAAATGTTGCAGATGACATCATATAATAATACAAGTCAAATGTTGCAGATGACATCATATAATAATACAAGTAAAATGTTGCAGATGCCATCATATAATAATACAAGACAAATGTTGCAGATGACATCATATAATAATACAAGTCAAATGTTGCAGATGCCATCATATAATGATACAAGACAAATGTTGCAGATGACATCATATAATAATACAAGTCAAATGTTGCAGATGACATTATATAATGATACAAGACAAATGTTGCAGATGACACCATATAATAATACAAGTCAAATGTTGCAGATGACATCATATAATAATACAAGTCAAATGTTGCAGATAACCTCATAATAATACAAGTCAAATGTTGCAGATGACATCATATAATAATACAAGTCAAATGTTGCAGATGACATCATATAATAATACAAGACAAATGTTGCAGATGACATCATATAATAATACAAGACAAATGTTGCAGATGACATCATATAATAATACAAGACAAATGTTGCAGATGACATCATATAATAATACAAGACAAATGTTGCAGATGACATCATATAATAATACAAGACAAATGTTGCAGATGACATCATATAATAATACAAGACAAATGTTGCAGATGACATCATATAATAATACAAGACAAATGTTGCAGATGACATCATATAATAATACAAGTCAAATGTTGCAGATGACATCATATAATAATACAAGACAAATGTTGCAGATGACATCATATAATAATACAAGACAAATGTTGCAGATGACATCATATAATAATACAAGACAAATGTTGCAGATGACATCATATAATAATACAAGACAAATGTTGCAGATGACATCATATAATAATACAAGTCAAATGTTGCAGATGACATCATATAATAATACAAGACAAATGTTGCAGATGACATCATATAATAATACAAGACAAATGTTGCAGATGACATCATATAATAATACAAGTCAAATGTTGCAGATGACATCATATAATAATACAAGACAAATGTTGCAGATGACATCATATAATAATACAAGACAAATGTTGCAGATGACATCATATAATAATACAAGTCAAATGTTGCAGATGACATCATATAATAATACAAGACAAATGTTGCAGATGACATCATATAATAATACAAGACAAATGTTGCAGATGACATCATATAATAATACAAGACAAATGTTGCAGATGACATCATATAATAATACAAGACAAATGTTGCAGATGACATCATATAATAATACAAGACAAATGTTGCAGATGACATCATATAATAATACAAGACAAATGTTGCAGATGACATCATATAATAATACAAGACAAATGTTGCAGATGACATCATATAATAATACAAGTCAAATGTTGCAGATGACATCATATAATAATACAAGACAAATGTTGCAGATGACATCATATAATAATACAAGACAAATGTTGCAGATGACATCATATAATAATACAAGTCAAATGTTGCAGATGACATCATATAATAATACAAGACAAATGTTGCAGATGACATCATATAATAATACAAGACAAATGTTGCAGATGACATCATATAATAATACAAGTCAAATGTTGCAGATGACATCATATAATAATACAAGACAAATGTTGCAGATGACATCATATAATAATACAAGACAAATGTTGCAGATGACATCATATAATAATACAAGACAAATGTTGCAGATGACATCATATAATAATACAAGACAAATGTTGCAGATGACATCATATAATAATACAAGTCAAATGTTGCAGATGACATCATATAATAATACAAGACAAATGTTGCAGATGACATCATATAATAATACAAGACAAATGTTGCAGATGACATCATATAATAATACAAGACAAATGTTGCAGATGACATCATATAATAATACAAGACAAATGTTGCAGATGACATCATATAATAATACAAGACAAATGTTGCAGATGACATCATATAATAATACAAGTCAAATGTTGCAGATGACATCATATAATAATACAAGACAAATGTTGCAGATGACATCATATAATAATACAAGACAAATGTTGCAGATGACATCATATAATAATACAAGACAAATGTTGCAGATGACATCATATAATAATACAAGACAAATGTTGCAGATGACATCATATAATAATACAAGACAAATGTTGCAGATGACATCATATAATAATACAAGTCAAATGTTGCAGATGACATCATATAATAATACAAGTAAAATGTTGCAGATGACATCATATAATAATACAAGACAAATGTTGCAGATGACATCATATAATAATACAAGACAAATGTTGCAGATGACATCATATAATAATACAAGTCAAATGTTGCAGATGACATTATATAATGATACAAGACAAATGTTGCAGATGACACCATATAATAATACAAGTCAAATGTTGCAGATGACATCATATAATAATACAAGTCAAATGTTGCAGATAACCTCATAATAATACAAGTCAAATGTTGCAGATGACATCATATAATAATACAAGTCAAATGTTGCAGATGACATCATATAATAATACAAGACAAATGTTGCAGATGACATCATATAATAATACAAGACAAATGTTGCAGATGACATCATATAATAATACAAGACAAATGTTGCAGATGACATCATATAATAATACAAGTCAAATGTTGCAGATGACATCATATAATAATACAAGACAAATGTTGCAGATGACATCATATAATAATACAAGACAAATGTTGCAGATGACATCATATAATAATACAAGTCAAATGTTGCAGATGACATCATATAATAATACAAGACAAATGTTGCAGATGACATCATATAATAATACAAGTCAAATGTTGCAGATGACATCATATAATAATACAAGTCAAATGTTGCAGATGACATCATATAATAATACAAGACAAATGTTGCAGATGACATTATATAATAATACAAGACAAATGTTGCAGATGACATCATATAATAATACAAGACAAATGTTGCAGATGACATCATATAATAATACAAGTCAAATGTTGCAGATGACATCATATAATAATACAAGACAAATGTTGCAGATGACATCATATAATAATACAAGACAAATGTTGCAGATGACATCATATAATAATACAAGTCAAATGTTGCAGATGACATCATATAATAATACAAGTAAAATGTTGCAGATGCCATCATATAATAATACAAGACAAATGTTGCAGATGACATCATATAATAATACAAGTCAAATGTTGCAGATGCCATCATATAATGATACAAGACAAATGTTGCAGATGACATCATATAATAATACAAGTCAAATGTTGCAGATGACATTATATAATGATACAAGACAAATGTTGCAGATGACACCATATAATAATACAAGACAAATGTTGCAGATGACATCATATAATAATACAAGACAAATGTTGCAGATGACATCATATAATAATACAAGACAAATGTTGCAGATGACATCATATAATAATACAAGTCAAATGTTGCAGATGACATCATATAATAATACAAGTCAAATGTTGCAGATGACATCATATAATAATACAAGTCAAATGTTGCAGATGACATCATATAATAATACAAGACAAATGTTGCAGATGACATCATATAATAATACAAGACAAATGTTGCAGATGACATCATATAATAATACAAGACAAATGTTGCAGATGACATCATATAATAATACAAGACAAATGTTGCAGATGACATCATATAATAATACAAGTCAAATGTTGCAGATGACATCATATAATAATACAAGACAAATGTTGCAGATGACATCATATAATAATACAAGACAAATGTTGCAGATGACATCATATAATAATACAAGTCAAATGTTGCAGATGACATCATATAATAATACAAGACAAATGTTGCAGATGACATCATATAATAATACAAGACAAATGTTGCAGATGACATCATATAATAATACAAGTCAAATGTTGCAGATGACATCATATAATAATACAAGACAAATGTTGCAGATGACATCATATAATAATACAAGACAAATGTTGCAGATGACATCATATAATAATACAAGACAAATGTTGCAGATGACATCATATAATAATACAAGACAAATGTTGCAGATGACATCATATAATAATACAAGACAAATGTTGCAGATGACATCATATAATAATACAAGACAAATGTTGCAGATGACATCATATAATAATACAAGACAAATGTTGCAGATGACATCATATAATAATACAAGTCAAATGTTGCAGATGACATCATATAATAATACAAGACAAATGTTGCAGATGACATCATATAATAATACAAGACAAATGTTGCAGATGACATCATATAATAATACAAGTCAAATGGTGCAGATGACATCATATAATAATACAAGACAAATGTTGCAGATGACATCATATAATAATACAAGACAAATGTTGCAGATGACATCATATAATAATACAAGTCAAATGTTGCAGATGACATCATATAATAATACAAGACAAATGTTGCAGATGACATCATATAATAATACAAGACAAATGTTGCAGATGACATCATATAATAATACAAGACAAATGTTGCAGATGACATCATATAATAATACAAGACAAATGTTGCAGATGACATCATATAATGATACAAGACAAATGTTGCAGATGACATCATATAATAATACAAGTCAAATGTTGCAGATGACATTATATAATGATACAAGACAAATGTTGCAGATGACACCATATAATAATACAAGTCAAATGTTGCAGATGACATCATATAATAATACAAGTCAAATGTTGCAGATAACCTCATAATAATACAAGTCAAATGTTGCAGATGACATCATATAATAATACAAGTCAAATGTTGCAGATGACATCATATAATAATACAAGACAAATGTTGCAGATGACATCATATAATAATACAAGACAAATGTTGCAGATGACATCATATAATAATACAAGACAAATGTTGCAGATGACATCATATAATAATACAAGACAAATGTTGCAGATGACATCATATAATAATACAAGTCAAATGTTGCAGATGACATCATATAATAATACAAGACAAATGTTGCAGATGACATCATATAATAATACAAGACAAATGTTGCAGATGACATCATATAATAATACAAGTCAAATGTTGCAGATGACATCATATAATAATACAAGACAAATGTTGCAGATGACATCATATAATAATACAAGACAAATGTTGCAGATGACATCATATAATAATACAAGACAAATGTTGCAGATGACATCATATAATAATACAAGTCAAATGTTGCAGATGACATCATATAATAATACAAGACAAATGTTGCAGATGACATCATATAATAATACAAGACAAATGTTGCAGATGACATCATATAATAATACAAGACAAATGTTGCAGATGACATCATATAATAATACAAGACAAATGTTGCAGATGACATCATATAATAATACAAGTCAAATGTTGCAGATGACATCATATAATAATACAAGACAAATGTTGCAGATGACATTATATAATGATACAAGACAAATGTTGCAGATGACATCATATAATAATACAAGTCAAATGTTGCAGATGACATCATATAATAATACAAGTCAAATGTTGCAGATGACATCATATAATAATACAAGACAAATGTTGCAGATGACATCATATAATAATACAAGACAAATGTTGCAGATGACATCATATAATAATACAAGACAAATGTTGCAGATGACATCATATAATAATACAAGACAAATGTTGCAGATGACATCATATAATAATACAAGACAAATGTTGCAGATGACATCATATAATAATACAAGACAAATGTTGCAGATGACATCATATAATAATACAAGACAAATGTTGCAGATGACATCATATAATAATACAAGTCAAATGTTGCAGATGACATCATATAATAATACAAGACAAATGTTGCAGATGACATCATATAATAATACAAGACAAATGTTGCAGATGACATCATATAATAATACAAGTCAAATGTTGCAGATGACATCATATAATAATACAAGACAAATGTTGCAGATGACATCATATAATAATACAAGACAAATGTTGCAGATGACATCATAATAATACAAGACAAATGTTGCAGATAATATCATATAATAATACAAGTCAAATGTTGCAGATGACATCATATAATAATACAAGACAAATGTTGCAGATGACATCATATAATAATACAAGACAAATGTTGCAGATGACATCATATAATAATACAAGACAAATGTTGCAGATGACATCATATAATAATACAAGACAAATGTTGCAGATGACATCATATAATAATACAAGTCAAATGTTGCAGATGACATCATATAATAATACAAGACAAATGTTGCAGATGACATCATATAATGATACAAGACAAATGTTGCAGATGACATCATATAATAATACAAGTCAAATGTTGCAGATGACATCATATAATAATACAAGTCAAATGTTGCAGATGACATCATATAATAATACAAGACAAATGTTGCAGATGACATCATATAATAATACAAGACAAATGTTGCAGATGACATCATATAATAATACAAGACAAATGTTGCAGATGACATCATATAATAATACAAGACAAATGTTGCAGATGACATCATATAATAATACAAGACAAATGTTGCAGATGACATCATATAATAATACAAGACAAATGTTGCAGATGACATCATATAATAATACAAGTCAAATGTTGCAGATGACATCATATAATAATACAAGACAAATGTTGCAGATGACATCATATAATAATACAAGACAAATGTTGCAGATGACATCATATAATAATACAAGTCAAATGTTGCAGATGACATCATATAATAATACAAGACAAATGTTGCAGATGACATCATATAATAATACAAGACAAATGTTGCAGATGACATCATATAATAATACAAGACAAATGTTGCAGATGACATCATATAATAATACAAGACAAATGTTGCAGATGACATCATATAATAATACAAGACACATGTTGCAGATGACATCATATAATAATACAAGACAAATGTTGCAGATGACATCATATAATAATACAAGACAAATGTTGCAGATGACATCATATAATAATACAAGACAAATGTTGCAGATGACATCATATAATAATCCAAGAAAAATGTTGCAGATGAGATAATATAATAATACAAGACAAATATTGCAGATGACATCATATAATAATACAAGACAAATGTTGCAGATGACATCATATAATAATACAAGACAAATGTTGCAGATGACATCATATAATAATACAAGACAAATGTTGCAGATGACATCATATAATAATACAAGACAAATGTTGCAGATGACATCATATAATAATACAAGACAAATGTTGCAGATGACATTATATAATGATACAAGACAAATGTTGCAGATGACATTATATAATGATACAAGTCAAATGTTGCAGATGACATCATATAATAATACAAGTCAAATGTTGCAGATAACCTCATAATAATACAAGTCAAATGTTGCAGATGACATCATATAATAATACAAGACAAATGTTGCAGATGACATCATATAATAATACAAGACAAATGTTGCAGATGACATCATATAATAATACAAGTCAAATGTTGCAGATGACATCATATAATAATACAAGACAAATGTTGCAGATGACATCATATAATAATACAAGTCAAATGTTGCAGATGACATCATATAATAATACAAGTCAAATGTTGCAGATGACATCATATAATAATACAAGACAAATGTTGCAGATGACATCATATAATAATACAAGACAAATGTTGCAGATGACATCATATAATAATACAAGACAAATGTTGCAGATGACATCATATAATAATACAAGACAAATGTTGCAGATGACATCATATAATAATACAAGCCAAATGTTGCAGATGACATCATATAATAATACAAGACAAATGTTGCAGATGACATCATATAATAATACAAGTCAAATGTTGCAGATGACATCATATAATAATACAAGACAAATGTTGCAGATGACATCATATAATAATACAAGACAAATGTTGCAGATGACATCATATAATAATACAAGACAAATGTTGCAGATGACATCATATAATAATACAAGACAAATGTTGCAGATGACATCATATAATAATACAAGTCAAATGTTGCAGATGACATCATATAATAATACAAGACAAATGTTGCAGATGACATCATATAATGATACAAGACAAATGTTGCAGATGACATCATATAATAATACAAGTCAAGTGTTGCAGATGACATCATATAATAATACAAGTCAAATGTTGCAGATGACATCATATAATAATACAAGACAAATGTTGCAGATGACATCATATAATAATACAAGACAAATGTTGCAGATGACATCATATAATAATACAAGACAAATGTTGCAGATGACATCATATAATAATACAAGACAAATGTTGCAGATGACATCATATAATAATACAAGACAAATGTTGCAGATGACATCATATAATAATACAAGACATGTTGCAGATGACATCATATAATAATACAAGACAAATGTTGCAGATGACATCATATAATAATACAAGACAAATGTTGCAGATGACATCATATAATAATACAAGACACATGTTGCAGATGACATCATATAATAATACAAGACAAATGTTGCAGATGACATCATATAATAATAAAAGTCAAATGTTGCAGATGACATCATATAATAATACAAGACAAATGTTGCAGATGACATCATATAATAATCCAAGACAAATGTTGCAGATGACATAATATAATAATACAAGACAAATATTGCAGATGACATCATATAATAATACAAGACAAATGTTGCAGATGACATCATATAATAATACAAGACAAATGTTGCAGATGACATCATATAATAATACAAGACAAATGTTGCAGATGACATCATATAATAATACAAGACAAATGTTGCAGATGACATCATATAATAATACAAGACAAATGTTGCAGATGACATCATATAATAATACAAGACAAATGTTGCAGATGACATCATATAATAATACAAGACAAATGTTGCAGATGACATCATATAATAATACAAGACAAATGTTGCAGATGACATCATATAATAATACAAGACATGTTGCAGATGACATCATATAATAATACAAGACAAATGTTGCAGATGACATCATATAATAATACAAGACAAATGTTGCAGATGACATCATATAATAATACAAGACAAATGTTGCAGATGACATCATATAATAATACAAGACAAATGTTGCAGATGACATCATATAATAATACAAGACAAATGTTGCAGATGACATCATATAATAATACAAGACAAATGTTGCAGATGACATCATATAATAATACAAGACAAATGTTGCAGATGACATCATATAATAATACAAGACAAATGTTGCAGATGACATCATATAATAATACAAGTCAAATGTTGCAGATGACATCATATAATAATACAAGACAAATGTTGCAGATGACATCATATAATAATACAAGTCAAATGTTGCAGATGACATCATATAATAATACAAGTCAAATGTTGCAGATGACATCATATAATAATACAAGACAAATGTTGCAGATGACATCATATAATAATACAAGACAAATGTTGCAGATGACATCATATAATAATACAAGACAAATGTTGCAGATGACATCATATAATAATACAAGACAAATGTTGCAGATGACATCATATAATAATACAAGACAAATGTTGCAGATGACATCATATAATAATACAAGACAAATGTTGCAGATGACATCATATAATAATACAAGACAAATGTTGCAGATGACATCATATAATAATACAAGACAAATGTTGCAGATGACATCATATAATAATACAAGACAAATGTTGCAGATGACATCATATAATAATACAAGACAAATGTTGCAGATGACATCATATAATAATACAAGACAAATGTTGCAGATGACATCATATAATAATACAAGACAAATGTTGCAGATGACATCATATAATAATAAAAGTCAAATGTTGCAGATGACATCATATAATAATACAAGACAAATGTTGCAGATGACATCATATAATAATACAAGACAAATGTTGCAGATGACATCATATAATAATACAAGACAAATGTTGCAGATGACATCATATAATAATACAAGACAAATGTTGCAGATGACATCATATAATAATACAAGACAAATGTTGCAGATGACATTATATAATAATACAAGACAAATGTTGCAGATGACATCATATAATAATACAAGACATGTTGCAGATGACATCATATAATAATACAAGACATGTTGCAGATGACATCATATAATAATACAAGACATGTTGCAGATGACATCATATAATAATACAAGACATGTTGCAGATGACATCATATAATAATACAAGACATGTTGCAGATGACATCATATAATAATACAAGACATGTTGCAGATGACATCATATAATAATACAAGACATGTTGCAGATGACATCATATAATAATACAAGACAAATGTTGCAGATGACATCATATAATAATACAAGACAAATGTTGCAGATGACATCATATAATAATACAAGACAAATGTTGCAGATGACATCATATAATAATACAAGACAAATGTTGCAGATGACATCATATAATAATAATACAAGACATGTTGCAGATGACATCATATAATAATACAAGACAAATGTTGCAGATGACATCATATAATAATACAAGTCAAATGTTGCAGATGACATCATATAATAATACAAGACAAATGTTGCAGATGACATCATATAATAATACAAGTCAAATGTTGCAGATGACATCATATAATAATACAAGACAAATGTTGCAGATGACATCATATAATAATACAAGACAAATGTTGCAGATGACATCATATAATAATACAAGACAAATGTTGCAGATGACATCATATAATAATACAAGACAAATGTTGCAGATGACATCATATAATAATACAAGACAAATGTTGCAGATGACATCATATAATAATACAAGACAAATGTTGCAGATGACATCATATAATAATACAAGACAAATGTTGCAGATGACATCATATAATAATACAAGACAAATGTTGCAGATGACATCATATAATAATACAAGACAAATGTTGCAGATGACATCATATAATAATACAAGACAAATGTTGCAGATGACATCATATAATAATACAAGCCGGATGTTGCAGATGACATCATATAATAATACAAGACAAATGTTGCAGATGACATCATATAATAATACAAGCCGGATGTTGCAGATGACATCATATAATAATACAAGACAAATGTTGCAGATGACATCATATAATAATACAAGACAAATGTTGCAGATGACATCATATAATAATACAAGACAAATGTTGCAGATGACATCATATAATAATACAAGACAAATGTTGCAGATGACATCATATAATAATACAAGACAAATGTTGCAGATGACATCATATAATAATACAAGACAAATGTTGCAGATGACATCATATAATAATACAAGACAAATGTTGCAGATGACATCATATAATAATACAAGTCAAATGTTGCAGATGACATCATATAATAATACAAGTCAAATGTTGCAGATGACATCATATAATAATACAAGACAAATGTTGCAGATGACATCATATAATAATACAAGACAAATGTTGCAGATGACATCATATAATAATACAAGACACATGTTGCAGATGACATCATATAATAATACAAGACAAATGTTGCAGATGACATCATATAATAATACAAGACAAATGTTGCAGATGACATCATATAATAATACAAGACAAATGTTGCAGATGACATCATATAATAATACAAGACAAATGTTGCAGATGACATCATATAATAATACAAGACAAATGTTGCAGATGACATCATATAATAATACAAGACAAATGTTGCAGATGACATCATATAATAATACAAGACAAATGTTGCAGATGACATCATATAATAATACAAGCCGGATGTTGCAGATGACATCATATAATAATACAAGTCAAATGTTGCAGATGACATCATATAATAATACAAGACAAATGTTGCAGATGACATCATATAATAATACAAGACAAATGTTGCAGATGACATCATATAATAATACAAGACAAATGTTGCAGATGACATCATATAATAATACAAGACAAATGTTGCAGATGACATCATATAATAATACAAGACAAATGTTGCAGATGACATCATATAATAATACAAGACAAATGTTGCAGATGACATCATATAATAATACAAGTCAAATGTTGCAGATGACATCATATAATAATACAAGTCAAATGTTGCAGATGACATCATATAATAATACAAGACAAATGTTGCAGATGACATCATATAATAATACAAGACAAATGTTGCAGATGACATCATATAATAATACAAGACAAATGTTGCAGATGACATCATATAATAATACAAGACAAATGTTGCAGATGACATCATATAATAATACAAGACAAATGTTGCAGATGACATCATATAATAATACAAGACAAATGTTGCAGATGACATCATATAATAATACAAGACAAATGTTGCAGATGACATCATATAATAATACAAGACAAATGTTGCAGATGACATCATATAATAATACAAGTCAAATGTTGCAGATGACATCATATAATAATACAAGTCAAATGTTGCAGATGACATCATATAATAATACAAGACAAATGTTGCAGATGACATCATATAATAATACAAGACAAATGTTGCAGATGACATCATATAATAATACAAGACGAATGTTGCAGATGACATCATATAATAATACAAGACAAATGTTGCAGATGACATCATATAATAATACAAGACAAATGTTGCAGATGACATCATATAATAATACAAGACAAATGTTGCAGATGACATCATATAATAATACAAGTCAAATGTTGCAGATGACATCATATAATAATACAAGACAAATGTTGCAGATGACATCATATAATAATACAAGACAAATGTTGCAGATGACATCATATAATAATACAAGACAAATGTTGCAGATGACATCATATAATAATACAAGACAAATGTTGCAGATGACATCATATAATAATACAAGACAAATGTTGCAGATGACATCATATAATAATACAAGACAAATGTTGCAGATGACATCATATAATAATACAAGACAAATGTTGCAGATGACATCATATAATAATACAAGACAAATGTTGCAGATGACATCATATAATAATACAAGACAAATGTTGCAGATGACATCATATAATAATACAAGACAAATGTTGCAGATGACATCATATAATAATACAAGACAAATGTTGCAGATGACATCATATAATAATACAATACAAATGTTGCAGATGACATCATATAATAATACAAGACACATGTTGCAGATGACATCATATAATAATACAAGACAAATGTTGCAGATGACATCATATAATAATACAAGACAAATGTTGCAGATGACATCATATAATAATACAAGACAAATGTTGCAGATGACATCATATAATAATACAAGTCAAATGTTGCAGATGACATCATATAATAATACAAGTCAAATGTTGCAGATGACATCATATAATAATACAAGACAAATGTTGCAGATGACATCATATAATAATACAAGACAAATGTTGCAGATGACATCATATAATAATACAAGACAAATGTTGCAGATGACATCATATAATAATACAAGACAAATGTTGCAGATGACATCATATAATAATACAAGACAAATGTTGCAGATGACATCATATAATAATACAAGTCAAATGTTGCAGATGACATCATATAATAATACAAGACAAATGTTGCAGATGACATCATATAATAATACAAGACAAATGTTGCAGATGACATCATATAATAATACAAGTCAAATGTTGCAGATGACATCATATAATAATACAAGACAAATGTTGCAGATAATATCATATAATAATACAAGTCAAATGTTGCAGATGACATCATATAATAATACAAGACAAATGTTGCAGATGACATCATATAATAATACAAGACAAATGTTGCAGATGACATCATATAATAATACAAGACAAATGTTGCAGATGACATCATATAATAATACAAGACAAATGTTGCAGATGACATCATATAATAATACAAGTCAAATGTTGCAGATGACATCATATAATAATACAAGACAAATGTTGCAGATGACATCATATAATAATACAAGACAAATGTTGCAGATGACATCATATAATAATACAAGACAAATGTTGCAGATGACATCATATAATAATACAAGACAAATGTTGCAGATGACATCATATAATAATACAAGTCAAATGTTGCAGATGACATCATATAATAATACAAGACAAATGTTGCAGATGACATCATATAATAATACAAGTCAAATATTGCAGATGACATCATATAATAATACAAGACAAATGTTGCAGATGACATCATATAATAATACAAGACAAATGTTGCAGATGACATCATATAATAATACAAGACAAATGTTGCAGATGACATCATATAATAATACAAGTCAAATGTTGCAGATGACATCATATAATAATACAAGTCAAATGTTGCAGATGACATAATATAATAATACAAGACAAATATTGCAGATGACATCATATAATAATACAAGACAAATATTGCAGATGACATCATATAATAATACAAGACAAATGTTGCAGATGACATCATATAATAATACAAGACAAATGTTGCAGATGACATCATATAATAATACAAGACAAATGTTGCAGATGACATCATATAATAATACAAGACAAATGTTGCAGATGACATCATATAATAATACAAGTCAAATGTTGCAGATGACATCATATAATAATACAAGTCAAATGTTGCAGATGACATCATATAATAATACAAGACAAATGTTGCAGATGACATCATATAATAATACAAGACAAATGTTGCAGATGACATCATATAATAATACAAGACAAATGTTGCAGATGACATCATATAATAATACAAGACAAATGTTGCAGATGACATCATATAATAATACAAGACAAATGTTGCAGATGACATCATATAATAATACAAGTCAAATGTTGCAGATGACATCATATAATAATACAAGACAAATGTTGCAGATGACATATAATAATACAAGTCAAATGTTGCAGATGACATCATATAATAATACAAGACAAATGTTGCAGATGACATCATATAATAATACAAGACAAATGTTGCAGATGACATCATATAATAATACAAGTCAAATGTTGCAGATGACATCATATAATAATACAAGACAAATATTGCAGATGACATCATATAATAATACAAGACAAATGTTGCAGATGACATCATATAATAATACAAGACAAATGTTGCAGATGACATCATATAATAATACAAGACAAATGTTGCAGATGACATCATATAATAATACAAGACAAATGTTGCAGATGACATCATATAATAATACAAGTCAAATGTTGCAGATGACATCATATAATAATACAAGTCAAATGTTGCAGATGACATCATATAATAATACAAGACAAATGTTGCAGATGACATCATATAATAATACAAGACAAATGTTGCAGATGACATTATATAATAATACAAGACAAATGTTGCAGATGATATCATATAATAATACAAGACAAATGTTGCAGATGACATCATATAATAATACAAGTCAAATGTTGCAGATGACATCATATAATAATACAAGTCAAATGTTGCAGATGACATCATATAATAATACAAGACAAATGTTGCAGATGACATCATATAATAATACAAGCCAAATGTTGCAGATGACATCATATAATAATAAAAGACAAATGATGCAGATGACATCATATAATAATACAAGACAAATGTTGCAGATGACATCATATAATAATACAAGCCAATGTTGCAGATGACATCATATTATATTACAAGACAAATGTTGCAGATGACATCATATAATAATACAAGTCAAATGTTGCAGATGACATCATATAATATACAAGGCAAATGTTGCAGATGACATCATATAATAATACAAGTCAAATGTTGTAGATCACATCATATAATAATACAAGTCAAATGTTGCAGATGACATCATATAATAATACAAGCCAAATGTTGCAGATGACATCATATAATAATAAAAGACAAATGTTGCAGATGACATCATATAATAATACAAGACAAATGTTGCAGATGACATCATATAATAATACAAGTCAAATGTTGTAGATCACATCATATAATAATACAAGTCAAATGTTGCAGATGACATCATATAATAATACAAGACAAATGTTGCAGATAACCTCATATAATAATACAAGTCAAATGTTGCAGATGAAATCATATAATAATACAAGTCAAATGTTGCAGATGACCATATAATAATACAAGTCAAATGTTGCAGATGACCTCATATTATAATAAAAATTCCATCACCAGTAAAATACCTGAGCTGAATCTGAATAGCTTAAAACAAAGTTTCTAAACATTTTCTGTCTGCTTTAAATCGGAGCATCAATTTTCCTCATATTGACACCAGTCGTTGACAATCTAAGCGCTTGTCAGTTGGTGTCTTGTCAGTTGGTGTCTTGTCAGTTGGTGTCTTGTTGGTGTTGCACTGCACATGTAGTATTCACTATGCCAGTGAATAACATCTCATTTACTGCTTGTTACTAGTTACAATTTGACTAGAAGTCGTTGCCAGCAGAGGCAGCGACTTTCACTCAAAACGTTTTCCAAACCGTCAAGCTGGTATTATGTTCACTGATTGTTTCTATGGTCACAAAATAATACCAACCAAGTATTTTGCAGTATTTTCTGCTATTGCATGTAGCAGATAGACAAGCTTTCTGTTATCACAATGTAACAGTGTTTACAAGACTGCTTATGTACAGGATAGGCGAGTGTTTGTATCACACAGCAAAGCATTTAGGCCCACTGGTGTCACTAACTGGGGACTATACAGGCAAAATTACTGCGCCAATTAGAGTCTTATTAAGAGTGTCTAGACGCTTTGCTTCAGTTATTCTGATTCATTTTATCTTCGGTATCGCTGATAGAAGGTTGATTACCGAATGGTGTTACAAATCGATATCATTTGGCGGTTTCGCTTTGCTTTCTATTCCATTCATGCTATTTTGTGTAAGCATAAGTACTATCTACAAATCTTTAACCCTTTAACATTCGTATCAGCCAAAAAGACTTCTACAGTGGTCTTTCGAAATGTCAGTTTGCAGACCAAGAGAATACTATTTTTGAAAATTTACCACACGAATGACTGGCTCGATAAATTGGAGGGCTAAATGGTTAACGTTCAACCGATATTGTTCTATGACATGTATGACACATGGAGGGAACATGCCTTGACATGTATGACACATGGAGGGAACATGCCTTAACGTGTATGACACATGGATGGAACATGCCTTGACATGTATGACACATGGAGGGAACATGCCGTGACATGTATGACACCTGGAGGGAACATGCCTTGACATGTATGACACATGGAGGGAACATGTATGACACATGGAGGGAACATGCCTTACCATGTATAACACATGGAGGGAACATGCCTTGACATGTATGGCACATGGAGGGAACATGCCTTGCCATGTATGACACATGGATGGAACATGCCTTAACGTGTATGACACATGGAGGGAACATGCCTTGACATGTATGACACATGGAGGTAACATGCATTGACATGTATGACACATGGAGGGAACATGCCTTAACGTGTATGGCACATGGAGGGAACATGCCTTGACATGTATGACACATGGAGGGAACATGTCTTGACATGTTGACACATGGAGGGCACATGTCTTGACACGTATGACACATCGAGGGAACATGCCTTGACATGTATGACACATGGAGGGAACCTGCCTTGACATGTATGACACATGGGAATGTGTGTTCTGTCAGTGATATGGTGTTGTCATTGCTAGAGAATGTGTGTTCCATTAGTGATATGGCTTGTCATTGCTAGAGAATGTGTGTTCTATCAGTGATATGGTGGTGTCATGTCGGTGATAAAGCTATAGATTTTTAACCATGTAGCCACCTGGGCACCTAAAAGCGAAACTTAAGGAGCCCAGTCAGTTCTTCAAGGGCCCAATATGATTTAATTATGATGCATCTGCGCACAAGATCCCACATTTAGAAAGCACATGATGTAGTAATTTAGGATTTAGTAATGTAGAATGTCTTAAATACGTTGCTTTCAAGTTTAACCCTGCAATGGATAAATTACATGTATCTCAATTTCATGGCAAACAGACACAAAATATGTTGAATGTTTTGAAATTAATATGACTGAAAGCCATTGCTGCTCTAGGTAACAATGGATACCAGTCATTAAGTTCAAAATATTCAACAGAATATGCTATACATTGTAGAAAAATACTTTTTTAGTATTGAAATGGTTAATAAAACTGGCCCAACCTGCTATAGAATGATTTTGTGTTCCCAATGTTAGAATTCTATGACATGTATAATGTGGTCCCTATGAGATTTTGCACTGTTGCATTGCCAAAGAAATATAGTATTCCAAAATTTATTTAACTCTCTTAGCTATTGTCTTTTTACTAGCTAGTTACAATTTCAGAAAGAACGTTGATTTGACATTACTGGAAATTTTCCAAAATACATGTTTACTCCAGTATCTAGGCTAAGGCCTGGCTAAGCTAACCCTCGAATCTGTTCAAGAATTTTAATTATCTCTTAGAAAATGTGCATTTGCTGACCAAGAAAAGACTAATTTTGAAAATTTACCACAAATTACTGGCTCGGTTATGTCATTTCACTGATAAATTTTCATCTATAGGCTTCTTGATCTGCAAATGGACATTTCTCAAGACCACTGTAGAGACCGTTTTTGGCTGATATGAGTGCTAAAGGACTAAAGATGATCTTTGTACCGCTACGATAACTTGACAATGATTAGAGACAATTCTTATGATTGTTTGTAAGCATTTTATTGCTTTGACCTCTTAACAGAGCCACGTCACTTATACTATATAACCACCTCACTTATACTATATAATCACCTCACTTATACTATATAACCACCTCACTTATACTATATAACCACCTCACATACTATATAACCACCTCACTTATATTATATAATCACCTCACTTATACTATATAGCCACCTCATTTATACTATATGACCACCTCACTTATACTATATGACCACCTCACATACTATATAACCACCTCACTTAAATTATATAATCACCTCACTTATACTATATAACCACCTCATTTATACTATGTGACCACCTCACTTATACTATATAACCACCTCACTTATACTACATAACCACCTCACTTATACTATATAACCACCTCACTTATACTATATGACCACCTCACTTACACTATAAAACCACCTCACCTATACTATATGACCGCTTCACTTATACTGTATGACCGCTTCACTTATACTATATGATCACCTCACATACTATATGACCACGTCACGTATATAAGACCACATTTGCCAATCTGAAAGATCATCTGTAAAAGATCCATTGCCTCAGATATTAGTTTGTCAGTCCATCCCTGGTTCCATTGTATCAAACCGGTTCTACCCATTTCCATTGACAACCTGAAGAGCCAAGTTGATGGTGGAGTCTCATGTTAAGGTCATGATATGATTAAATATGATTAATCTTTTGAAATCTCCGTAACTTCTTGATGGATCTTTGCCAATGTTGGCGGGAAGGATCATATGGCTGTAGCCTACAGAAGCTCCATGCACAATTGTGATAGGTAGAGTTTTCCTAGTGGCCGTCTGACTTAAATTTTCTGAGAATTTTCTAGAAATGCTTTAAAATGTCACTCATTATTCAATTGCCCGATTTCAATGAAATTTGGGCGAAATTATTCTATGGTGATATGCTTCAACACTTATAAGAATATGGATTGGCCAATTTTTTGGCAACTGTTGGATTTCCAAAAATGTCCAGGAAATTGTTTGAAATAATTGTCTTAAAGTGCCCGACCATCATGTGTTAGAACGTAACTTTATGTGTTACTGGCCTGCATTGTTCTATTTCTGGCACACAAACTAAAGTCTGAACACAGCAATTCAATGACCCCCACCCCCTGAGCAAAATAAAGCAATTCTTCTATACATATGATACATAGCTTGCCATAACAGTTTTTCGTGCGTAATTTGCAACCAATATGCACCATGCTGTTTCTCTTAATAAATAGCAGCATATTGGGCAAATACACATATTTAAATCACAGAATTTATTACAAAATCCTGCGTTTACCAATCTGCTTCCATTTTGAAATAATGCAACCACAAGCGGCGTGCAACTATAATTAAAGCAGCAACAGATTCTAGCAACACCCCGCTTCTAGCAACATCATTTCCAAAATGGGCATGTATAAAAATTGTATAGCCTTCATTCAAATATACATTGTACAGTAGCATATTTAAATTTACTGCCTAACATAATATTGGACTAAGAGTTATATCGCTCTATGATGACCTGGCAGAAACCACCAGGTTTGAAAACCGTAGAATATATTACATTTATCAACACCCGAGGCATGGAAGGTATGAAGATTGAAAAATGGATCAGAAATAGTACCACTTTCATAATTTACAGGTCTGCTACCCGTAAACAAAATATTGGCAGAAGCATTCAGTGCAGCATAAAACAGAAACAAGACGGCTGACCAAAACACAGGCCATTAAATACCCTCTGTAATAGGACAAATTTGCATTTTAACAGCCATGACAACTACAACAATTATGTAAAATAAGGTGCAAAATAGATACAGTTATCCAAATCATGTGATAATGAAAAGGTACGCCTACCTGACCAAATCAGACAGGTAATCCATATGAGATACCTGATCAAAATTACACTATCCATATTAGAATAATAAAGTCCTACCAACAAGGTACACACGCATAAGAACATGCGTGCAGAACATGGTGATCTGAAATAAACTATCAGTGACATACTGAGAACAAAATACCAATATGGTAATCAGGTGGATGGGTGTGGAGGAATAGTTAAAGCTCTCATATACCAACAAAAACAAAATGTCACACTTAAATCTATGCAAATAAATTGTCCAAGATACTTGATCATTCGCCTCTCACTAAACCTTGGACATGTGGTGGCAGGTCGGTTCTTCTAGCATGCTTGTGTCCTACATTGCAATCAAATTCTATCACAGGGAAGACCACAGAAATGAATGCCAGATCACACATGTCTTATGTAAGTCTTGATGTTCAGCCCTTTTATGAGCTTGAATCAAATTGTTCACGAAGTTTATAGGACGGAATGATCCGAGGGTATTCAGCATTCAATGTTGATGGCAAATGCACAGAATAAACTGCTCCATTGCGAGGAATGTATCCATTTTTAATTTTCTTAAACAAATCAGTAAATTTGGTGGTCTGCTCTTCACGCATCTCCTCTTAAGCTATGCCAAATGTCTTGGGTTAACACACAGACTTCAGGCTCACGAAAACCCCAGGTCCCGTATTGAATGTAGCTGCTTCCTTCGATAGTCGGAAACTTGGTACGATATCGGCACAGAACCTTTCTGGCTGCAGAATAAGTCCTTCAATTTACTAAATGTTAATTGCTCCTTTGCTCCCTGTGCAAATCACTTGCACTTTTGCGTCAACTCTATGAGCGGGTTGGCTACTGCATAATCACATTCACACCAAAATGCTTGAAAATAAAATTGTCACAATTGTATACTTTTAGAGGCTTAAATTGTGGGCCTAGATGTAATGAAACGAAATAAATCTTAACATATGATGATTTCATTATGTATAAATTAATAATCCTTTAAGTTGTGACACGAGTCCCTAATTCAACTTTACAATTGAAAAAATTATAATAATTTGTACAGAATGAAATCATTATATGTTAAAATTTATTTCGTTTCATTACATTGAGGTACACAATGTCGTTATACATCACGTTAGACGTTTCGTCATGGTGTCTGCATACGTACAGGCATCCATACGGGTGGGCGTACCTACAGACTTGCATGCGTGTGCTTAAAGGCGTGAGAGATTGAGAGAGAGAGAGAGAGAGAGAGAGAGAGAGAGAGAGAGAGAGAGAGAGAGAGAGAGAGAGAGAGAGAGACTATAGGTAGATGAAGTATGTGGAAGTTTGAGATATAAAATACTGTGGTAGAGCTCTTAGACCCTTTTCAAGGACAAGATCTCCTTATCACAATTTCAGGTTATGCAAACAGGAAAGCGATTAATGTTTGGAATAGACTTGAACCGTTCCATTTTAGCTATGCTCCGTCCATCTCTAGCTAAGCTTCACCCACACCTCTATCATGTTGGGAAAACTGTACAGGTAAGCTGTTGAATATTTTGCCTGCAACAATGCCCAGTCCATTTACTTCTCAAAGTATTCTACATAATGTTTATTAAATAGTAAAGCCATACAATTCGTACAGCTTAATGGTCTATTGAGCGATTATAACGGACTATCCGATTGCCCACAGCATGCTAATAGACCTTCCAGTTTTAGCCATGCCCCGACCATCTCTAGCTAAGTTCTACCCAATTCAAGCTCCAAGATCAGCTCGTCCTAAAGAATATCTCTCTTGCCACACTGACAGCTAATCAACCTCTATACGGCATTAACAATGTCGACTTGGAAAAGAATATTACAATATGTAACGCTGTATGCCAATACATAGTCAATACCAACTGCTTTAAGTAACTTCCTATTTGTTAAATTCGCAACTATAAGAGCGAAATGCAAACAGCCCAACATATACAAGCATGGTGAACGCAGCATTAAGAGCTCCTCACCTTACCTTTCTCACTCTTGTCAAATTATTAGTTTATATCCTGTTTCTCATATTCTCCTCTCCTCTCTTTTTGTCTCTCTTTCCCTAACTCTCCCACACCCCACACACACACACACACACACACACACACACACACACACACACACACACACATACACACTCCATCCCAATCTCTCTCTCTCTCTCTCTCTCTCTCTCTCTCTCTCTCTCCCTCTCTACTTCCCTCCCTCCCTCCCCCCTCCCCCTCTCTCTCTCCCCCGCTCTCTCTCTCCCCCGCTCTCTCCTTCTCTCTCTCTCTCTCCCGCTCTCCCCCCCTCTCTCTCTCTCTCTCTCTCTCGCATTATGCACACACGCACGCCAATACGTACGCACACACGCACATATTCATGTACACATACGTAAGCGTGCGAACTACCTAGACAATTGTAATCAGTGGTTGATATAAATTATCATTTAACTAGTTATACATACGTTACTATTTAATTATGTTTTATTATACCCCATCTTGATGTATTTATTAATGTATTGTATTTGTATGTATGGGAGACACGTGTATAAGACTTGTCTTACTGTGCTCCCATTGAACACAATAAAATTCTGTTTAAACCAAGTTCTACCCACACCTCGATCCTGTTGGGATCGATCGATCTCTGAACTCCCTGACTAGCAATTTCCAGAAAACTAAGTTGTTGAATATTTTGAAACTAATTTAACTGGGCGATGGTACTGCTCATGGCAGCAATTTTAATTGAAAACTTAAAGAATCATCGCCTATAACCCATCCAAACCCTGAGTCAACTTAGGCTGGAATTTTTTCCAAATATTCCGTTGGAGGCACGTTAAAAATGTAATCGTTAGTTATTTCCATAACTCGATTGAAAATTGATACGCTGCACTCTGATGATCATTCTACGTGGTTGGAGTTGTTTTATAGCTCGACTAGTTAATTTTAATCGTTTGGCGTAATAAATAACCGATTGGCCAACTGTGATACATCTACCCTTGTACATTGTCACGGCTAGACGAGTCCAGACACACAATCTGTCAATCATTGTGCTAATTACCCTTAAGTTCCAGTCATTGGATGACAGAAGTCACGTGATTTAATGAGGGGTAGGGGCTTATGGACATCCTCTACATCTAACATCTAATCAAAACAGTGGAGAGCTGGGCCCGAATTTTCACACCTTCAAAAGGCGGTGGAGATCAAAGGAAATGAAAGGTGTCAAAATCAATAATCATAACGTCATAGACACCTAATTAGCATAACAAAAGAAAAAAGGTATGAAAACCGAGGCCCAGCTCACCCCACCTCTACTCACTTCTAAGGAGAATTCTGCTTGGTCAGTATTTCTGACGGCCATCTTGGATTTTCTGGTAATCAGTTAGAAGCCTATACTCCATATTAACCACTTGACCGATTTCAAGCAAACTCGACCGGGTGGGAGGGTGGGTGGGTGTAAGGGATCGTGTGCGGGGTGGGGTTGGTGGGAGGGCGGTAGTAAGGTGTTGTGCTTAAGAACTTGTATACAGAATTTTAGTTGTTGTATTTTTCGGCGGCCATCTTGGATTTTCTGGAAAATGGTGGGGAATCATTTAAAATGGTACTCCTCACTATTTGCTTGGGCAATTTCAAATAGACTTGCCTGGAAGGATACTAGGCCGGTAGGTTTCAGAACATGTATACAGAATATTGGTTGGTCAATTTTTCTTGCGGCAATCTTGGATTTTCTTAACATTTCTGGAAATTAGTTAAAAGCCTACTCATTAACCACCTGGCCGATTTCAAGCAAACTCGGTTAGAATGACACTAGAGCGGTAAGCTTCAGAATTTGTATGCAGACTTGATTGATCAGTTCTTTTGATGGTCAGCTTCAATTTTCCGAAAAAATGGGGAAAATCATTTAAAATTCTACTCATTAACCAGACTTGACTGGAAGCATACTAGGCTGGTAAGTTTCAGAACTTCCATACAGAATTTTTATTGGTCACTTTCTGGCGGCCATCTTGGATTTTCTGAACATTTGGGGAAATCAGTTCTTCTTTTCGTTCGCTGATCATACCGGCAGTCCTATAAGTGACTATCGACATGATCATATGCGAAATCAGTTAAAATGCTACTCATTAACCGCTGGAAGGATTTCAAACAAACTGGGTTGGGAGGACCATAGAGCGGTATGCGTCAGAAGTTATATACAGAATTTTGATTGATCTTTTTTTGGCAGCCATCTTGAATTTTCCGGAAAAGGGCGGGAAATCGTTTTTTAACACTACTCATTAACTGCTTAACATAATTATACAGAATTTTGATTGGTGAATTTTTCTGGTAGCCATCTTGGATTTTCTGAAAATCTTTGGAAATCAGTTAAAAACTCACTCCTCATGCAGTAACCACTTGGCCGATGTCACGAAGGACCCGAGAGTGGTATGCTTCAGTACTTGTATACAGAATGTTGATTGATCTTTTTTTGGCTGCCATCTTGAATTTTCCGAAAAATGGTGGGAAATCGTTTTAAGCAATTTCAAGCAGACTTGGCTGGAAGGATACTAGGCTAGTAGGTTTTAGAACTTGTACAAAGAATTTCGATTGGTAAATTTTTCTGGTGACCATCTTGGATTTTCTGAAAGTTTCGGGAAATCAGTTAAAATGCTACTCCTCATTAACCACTTGAACGATTTCAAGCAAACTCGGCTGGAATGACCCTAGAGTGGTGTGCTTCAGAGCTTATGTACAGAACTTTGATTGGTCAATTTGTTCGGCGGCTATCTTGAATTTTTTAGAAATCTTTGGAAATTGTTTAAAATACTACTCCTTATTAACTGCGTGTTCCAGTGGCCATCTTGTTCTCCAAAATGACATCACAGGAACTGCTGCATTAGATTTAATTTCATGGGTAACTAAGGGTGATTAAAGTTTGTTCAAGAGAATGTGATGCATGACAAAACATGGTTGTCATGGACCAATCAAAATTTTAGTTTTCATGGCCATATTTGATTATTTTTATTGGCTGGTTGGACCCCAAGGTTCAATCTGATTGTGTGGTTATCGTCCATTATTAGCTCACGTGGTCTGAAAGGCCAATGGAGCTTATGCCATGGCGACCGTCCGGCATTCGTCCGTCGTCCATCAACTTTTCCATTAAACCACTTCTCAAGAACCACAGGCCTGAATTCAATTATATGTGGAAGTATCCTTAGGACATAGGGATCCAAGTTTGTTCAAATGAAGCTGATTGGGCCAATATGGCCGGCGGCCGTGTTGGATTTCGGCCAATTTTAAGAAACATCTTAAAATCTTCTCCGACACCGCATGGGGAATCGATTCAGAACTCAGGAAACATCATCTAAGCTAAGAGGTAAACCAAGTTTGTTCAAGAGGACTTGCTTGATTGACCAAATGGTTTGGTGGCCATCTTGGATGACCTAATTTTCCCGAAAACGACTTCTCCAGAAGCGCTAAAGGAATCAGGCCCAAATTTGTGAGATATGGTTAGGGACTAAGGGCCATTAAAGTTTGCTCAAGGGAAGTTGATCCGTAAAAAAACATGGCTGCCGTCGACCAATTAAAATGTATAGCGTGTTTGGCGAACATATTGATTTTTTTATGTTATGGATTTTGAGGCCAAAATTGGTTTTATATATTTTTTGGTATACTGGGATAAAATTTGCCATTTTCGAAATTGTCGGATAAACGGTTTGGTGGCCATCTTGGATTATTTTCTCGCCGAAGGCTCGCATACCAAAGCAATGGGAAATTAAAAATATCTTCTCGAGAACCGCTGGACCGATTTCAAGTATATTTGACATGAAGCATTCTTAGGGCATAGAGGTCCATGTTTGTTCAAACAAAGGCGATGGGCCAATTTGGGTGGTGGTCATCTTGGATTTTGTTCGATTTATAGAAATGTCTTTAAAAATCTTCTCCGAAACCGCTAGGGGATCAATTCAAATGCATGAAATATCATCTGGCTGCACCAAGTCTTGTTCAAGGGAACATCATTAGCCAAATGGACTTGCAAAAATGTCCACAAACTCACTTAAAAGACTACTGTTAAACCACCCACCAACAATTTTAACAAAAATTTATAATGCTACAGGTGAGCCCCTTGGGCCTCTTGTTAATTTCTCACTAAATATCGAGCGTACTGAATTCCCTAATTTGTATTTTATGGCTTATTACCCCTGAATTTAAAGTATTATGTCTGTTCAAATTCTAACATCAAATACAAATGGTCCAGGTGAGCATTAAGACCCCTGGGCCTCTTGTTCAATTTATTTATTTAAATTGGTCTGTTGTTCACCGAATAGTATCACGTGATATGTTGGTCTACTGCCGAACCACAGTATGATTTATTTGGACAATGTCCGTCAGTATAGCTGTTGCAATTTGTTGTTGCTGTTCAGATCAGGCTCTTGTACCAAGTCCGATCTTGTTATCAAATGTTATGTTAAGTTCCATACTCATCAAAACCCCTATCAGGTATCACGACGAGGAAAGGTGTGCCCACTGCCCCTATCAGGTATCACTACGAGGAAGGTTGTGCCCACTGTCCCTATCAGCTATCACGACGAGGAAGGGTGTGCCCATTACGCTGAGCTAATAAGAGTGCAGTGGGATACTGGCTTTAAATACCACCAAGCTCTACCTATCTTTAGTTACGTTAGATAATGCGTTCCAGTCCGAGATCGTTTTTGGGAAAGAAACTGTCCTTGAAGTCTATGTGATTATATGTTAAGCGTTTTAAACGTAATCTTCTTCCTGGTACTAGGTCAGGAGGACTGCGACCATGTCATTTAAAATGTGGTAGTGTAATGTAAGTCTGGCTTTTTTACGTCTTTCAACAAGAGGTTCCACGTCAAGAGTTCTCATCATGGCTGTTACACTGGGTTGAGTTCTATAACAACCCCCCCCCCCACCACCCGGCACAGATTGTCTTGCCGTATGTTAAATGAACTCTATTTGGTGTTGCTCCCGGGTCAGGTGTGGGTCCCATATTACCGATGCATATTCCTTCCAGAATTGACCGGCACATGGTGATATAGGCAGTTTAACGAAGCTTTTAGGGTTGTTCTTAATGTTGCAGCTAAGGAACTCTAGTGTTCGCCTGGTTTTGGCACATGTTTCCAATGTGGGTTGTAAAGGGCATGTCATCGCTAACAGGTATGTGTTAGTGGTAACAGACTCCAGGACGTGGTTACGTAAAGTGTAGAAGTAGGTAGACTTCTCTTCGGCTGGAAAGGTTGTAACATTTTGATGCGCTGAACTTCTTGTCCAAGTTCTGTGCTCATTCCTCAAGACTAAGTAATTCTTGCTGCATTGTTTGATGGTCCTCAAGTGAATGGATCGGCCTATATAACAAGGCATCATCCGCAAAAATAATTGCATCTGGGATTTTATATTACTTGTGATGTTATTAATATAACATTTACATTCCAGATATTTTTACTTTTACATTTCTGAGGTCCCTCCTGCTAGATCACTAGGCACTCACAAGTATGTAGTTTTTATTATTGCCAAGCATTAGTTCTATGAACCCTGTCTTTGACGACACGCTGGGACTCTCCTGGCTTGTATGTGCTGGCTCCAAGTAGGGCGAATTCCAAGATTTTCTGTGCTGGTGTCTCTTCTGGCATCCTTAGCACATGGCCAAACATGGACCATCTTTGCTGGGCGACTTTTACAGACAGCGGCGATGTATTACACATCTTGTATAGTGCATCATTGGAAATTATGCTGACTGACCATCGGTGCCCAGTGATGGTCCGTAGGTGTTTGAGGTGGCAGGCATCGAGCTTGTCTAGAAATGCCTTTGGAGCTTCCCAGCTGTGACAGTTATACAGCATCAAGGATACGCAGGTTGCATAGTTTAAACATAGCATTTTTATCAAGGGCATCTTTAATCTATGAATCCATAGCTTCTAGGACTGGAAAGCTATGTTCCCCATGGCGTAGCGTGCAGTAATGTCGGCAGTACCGCAGAGCAGTGAGCCCAGAAATTTACTCTTCCTCCATGGCTCGCAGCCACGAAGTGGATCGTCATTTTCTTTAGTTCCATGCTTTGTAGATAGGTATATGTGGGTGAACTCTATTTTGTATTCATTCATAGAGATTCTCAATTTTTAGTTTGCTTGCAGCTATTGGGAGAAGTTCGTCAAAGGGTTTCTTTTCCTCGTCTATGAAGTCCACATCGTCGGCATATTCCATCTCTATTTCTTGTGGAAATTTCCCGCACATGTGTTAAAGCAGCAGCAAGGTAGCAGCTGAAAAGCACCGGAGATAGACCATCTCCCTGTGGGGAGCTGATTGATGTCTCAAATTCTACAGACTTCACTGACTTGACTCATACTCTCAGCTTGGTGTCTTCAAGCAGTAGTCTCACTAGTCGTAGCTCGTCGTCATTGCAACTGGCCTGGCGTAGTACATCTAGGATTTATGAGCGTTTAATTGTGTCGAAGGCTTGTGACATGTCAATGCCCATTTTGTGGAAATCCCAGTGTTTGGACATGACAAGCATGCGTTGAGCCCATACAATGTCTGCGCAGCTGCGATCTTGTCTCAGATGTGGCATAGAGTAACATTGGATAGGATTTTCCATATGCTATTGAGAAGCACATTGGGAAGCAGATTGGCTGGGGTCAGGTGGCTTCTTGGGCTTCTCTTCAGCGTATACCATAGTGATTCAATTTGGCTATGCACTTACGATGTGAAACCATGTCGAAAGTCTTAGAAAAGTCCAAGATGCAGATATCAACTTAATGGCCTAGGTCGAAGGTCTTCGATAGGTCAGAGACTGAAAGGAGTAACTGAGTAACACAAAGTCTGTGTAGTGTAGCTCCGGGTGTGCCACATTGTTCCATTAGTTCTTCGTAATCTGACTCGTACATAGGGTACGTGCCAGCCCGACGATGCTGGTTAGCTCGCCTTGGGGTGGTGAAGCCCAGTGGGGCCGGGAGACCATTGCCACCTACACTGCCCTCCACTGACAAAAGGGGGGGGGGGGGGGTAAGTAAAAAAAATTCTAAATTTAGATTTCGACACATCTTGCCTATTTTGGACTTGCACTATTGCCAATGTAAAATTTTTTTTTGATTTTTAGTTATAAAATAACAAAATGATGTATGTCCTCCCCATCACAGACAATTACAATGACAAAAGGAACTAACCGCATTTCCTTTGACAGAAGGAAGTATATTAAGCATACTCCCTTTTGTCATTGTAAATGCTGAACATACTTCCTTTTGTCAATGAAATATCTTCAGTCAAAGATATCTAATTTGCATATCAAAAGGGCATATGTCTAGCTCATGTGTCATGCATGGTACTCTCACTGCATGTAACAAGTGCATAAAAAGGTATGGATTTGCACTATTGAGTATAGTCTACTTGTAAACATATAATATGGTTAATTCAAAGTACATGATTTAATAATTTACAAGTCAGGTCTACAAACCAGATCCGCTATTAAATTGAAAAATTGGTCAGTTTTCCTAGAACTAGACTATAAGGCTACAGCCCCAGTTTACCATTAAAAATAAGATAATAAACAAAGTCACTATTATTATTATTATTATTATTATTATTATTATTATTATTATTATTATTATTATTATTATTATTATAGCGTAGAATGCAAAATATAAATAAATATCTTTGCAAATAGTGTAAAATAGTATATCCGATGCTATGCTCTTTTAAATATGGAGTTAATATATAAAAGTATGTAAACAAAATAAAATGTGTGAAATTTTTAGCTCACCTGACCATACCGCCACATTTTTATGCATGGCCTGATTGAGCCACGTGGGACTCAGAATTCTCAATAGCATCGATTCCGTAAATGGTTTGAAGTAGATTTTGCCATGAGCGCATGTCGAATCAATTATTATATGGCCTATAAGGCCTAATTTATAAGGTTAAAGATTTAGGGCCAATTGATTCCTAGATTTATTACCTAGACTGCCTACCTGTATTTGGTTTAGCTTGTTACCAGGTTTTAAAGATTTGATTCATAAATACCACGGCGATCATATTTTATGCATAATCATGTTAGGTTAAGTATATTTCTCATTGTACGAAACATGGTTTACAACTTGGTAATAGCTACTCTAAGACCTGGTTTAAAGCTTAAACCAAGTCTAGCTAAACCTCCTTATTGAATTCAGGCCATGATGTTTAAGTTTAGCCTACTCTAAATAATCATATTTGTATTTTCACCTAAATTGCCTAATGAAATGTTTTTCTGTTAAAATTATGTAACTAAACTGTAAAATTAGTTGAGAATGTGACACTTTGTTTCTAAAAACACATGTACGTCAATAAGGAACCATTTTTTATATGAAAATAAGTTAATGAAACCAACATTAAAAAAATGTGATCATTTGGTTTTGTTGTAGGAACACATTTACATATAGTTTTGTGTTTACTTGAAAATAAATCTTTTGACTCGAACGATTTTTGTATTTTCAAACCTAAAACAATGGTATATATAATATGGAAAAATTAGTTACCTCTCCGGGATGTAGAAATTGTTTGAGTGTACCTTTCGTGACCATCTCGGTCACTTCTTCAGCACTAACTGACGGTCGCTGGCAACAGGTTTTCTGACGATGCTAAGAACTTCGCGTCCGTGTTAGTGCTGAAGAAGTGACCGAGATGGTCACGAAAGCTACACTCAAACAATTTCTACATCCCGGAGAGGTAACTAATTTTACCTTATTATGAATCATCCTGGGATCGGGACCAACTTTTTTCGGAAATGGTATATATGTTTATTGTAAGAACAAACTGGATACAGAACCCTCTTTTCATCTATCCCATTACGTTTCTTTAATTACAAAATGGAGTAAATCTGAATTTACACTGACAAAAGGATGTAAAGTGTGATTACTCTGGAATTTGAACACTAGAAACACAGATATACAATGGCAAAAGGAAGTATGTCACTATAATTTGTTTAAAAGGAACCAATTCTGATTTTCTTTTAAATAATGGTAATCTTTAACACATATGTGTCGCTCTGATATAATTTTGACAGAAATGTGCTGGAAATTGACACAGGGCTATCCATAAACGCATTTTATTTATTTTCTCAAAAAATGATTTCTTGAACATACTTCCTTTTGTCAATGTAGGGCAGTACAGTGAACACTAGTGTTTCGTCTCGGCTATTGGTGTAACCTGTGTGATGTAGCATTCAATAATTTAGATCTCTGTAGATTCGGTGAGTCGATACTGATCTTGATAAAAGCTGAATGCAGTTAAACAATCGTACTCGTTTCCTGCAAATATAATAAAGTGACGTATTGCCGTCGCCTGTTTTATATCTCGCAACAGATACATAACCTATCTTATGGAGTGAGAGGAAAAGTGCATCGCGCACCCCTCTATCACAGGAAAACGCGTAGCGGACGAGGTGATATGGCCAGAAGCTGCTCTCCCATTTCAACCAATGCTTAAGAGAGAAGATGAATTATCCTAGTGTAGTTATTCATATATTTGCACGCTAGGTTACATGGAAGCGGGTTGCCGACTTCCTAAGAATCCGACACTGCCGTCTCATATCTTATTTGCTTGTTTAATCATCGCCGCTTTATTTGGGCGGGCCTTCTGGACTACTCCCTTAGGCCGACGGCGCGTACATGTTGCCTGCTGACGGGTTCAGAATCGAGGAGCGACTTGTCCCAAAAGCTCAGCACCACCACAAATAACAAGACAAGGACAAGTCAACATTACAAAAGCATTGAGAAAGCACATATCTATTTACGACGGGGAGGAAGAAGCAGATGGCCGACTAGGTGACCTACCTGGATGGCGTGGAGCGCCGATTAGTTTCGCCTAGTCACCGTAGTGTTAGTGGGCGATCTGTGTCTTTCTGTCGCCTAGTATGTCGAGAACAAGCCATATTAGTCTGATTCCCTCGGAGCTAACGTTTACCTACTTTAGGGCTAAAGAAACATGCCTTGAGTCACTATTATATACACTGTCCAGACGACTGGTTAAGAGCCATAAAACTATCGTGAGAACTGAATCGGTTAGCTCACGCCCACCATTAGACATATCCGTTAACCGAGACTGTTAATAATAAAGTAATTATAGATATCATTAGAGATATTGCAAAATAACCATCAAAATATCTGGAAATATTTTAGAACAGACAGTTCGTATTTTTAGCTAATGCATCTGCTAAAATGTTGTCGTGACCTTTTATATAGACAATGTTTACGTCCGCCTTGAAGATACGTTTTCACCATCCATGTCTTCAGGCACGACGTTCACGCGTCACTTTGCTCAGTAAATCGAATCATTTATGTTTATGATTGACCAGCTGAATGACTATATATGCCTTGTAGTAACGGTTTGTTCTTAACGAAACGCCCAAATTCTAAAATCTTGGAAACTTGTAAATTGCACTTATACTGCTCTAGTTTCTCTTTCGTTTAATGGGAAGGAACAGAGAACTAACATATGCTCTTGAATGATAGCTTTATATAATAATCTACCTATACCCACCAGTGAAAACAGAAATAAATCAGAATAATTAGAAAAAGCAGCTAAATACCATTTATGGCATTCTGGTGGGAACCAATTAGTGACGAAGTTGGACCCATATGCTCTGGTGTATGCTGAGCGAATAAATAATTATAGTACCGGTTGAATCGGACAGGTGGTCCCGTTCGGTGGTTCTGATGGGGATTAGCTCGCCACCGTCTCAACCTGCGTACCAACCGGGATCTTCCTTCTAGCGGAGATAGATGGAATGGATGACACAATGCTGTATTCTCTTAATGATGGCTCGTTTACTGAACTTTCTTAACTCTATAGTTTACACATATAATTCCAAATTCTAGCCACGTGTCGCTTACCTATTCTAAACCTATTCTACTTAAATACATTCGATTCCTAAGCGAGAAGTATTATAATAAAACATAACAAAGCTAACCTTAAGTAGCCTAAGTGTTCCTGACCAGCCAGCTAACCATATAGCTGCCAATCTCACTACTCACTAGCTGTCACTAGCGGTCAGAGACCACTGCCCAAGTCTGTCCGAGTCCGTAACCATAACGCTCCCTAACTGACTGTCCGTCATCAACATTCGTCCACTCTTGAATATGATTCTGTCCGACAATCATTATGTCAACAAATTGGTGCGTAGTAAGTGATGGCGTGCGGCCTATCCGTTCTAGCTTGTCACGTGTCACTGGGCGTTTCCATCATTCAGCGTATTCTGAATTGGTGTTATCTTATGTGCGTGTCTGGGTATGGATATTGTCAAGTGTATGCATGCATTCGTGTGTGCGTTCCTGATGCAGATGCGTCCTTGTGTGCGTGTGTCTATGCCCGTCGATTTGTGTTGGTGTGTCCACGTGGGTATATCCCTGTACCATATTATACCCGCTATAGCCGGTCATATAAGCTCAGTTATATTCACGCTAAGCTGGTAAGCCACTGCTTCCTACAGGTAAAATACTGTCTAGTTTTAAAACAATTTGCCTGAAAGCCATTGTTTCCAAAGACAGGATCTACATTCAGTCACACGAATGTCAAAATATTCAGTAGGCATCATATTGCGACCTTGGAAACCAGCCGTGTATTTTGAAATCATTTTGAGCGAAACGTGTTGCTTCCACCAGAAAAAGTGACTTTTAAATATAACGTTTTCAAAAAGATCAAGAGTGAATTAGCAGTAGCGAGTTAATCGCTCTACATAGGCCCCTATTCATACCGCTTACAAAACTATATTCAGGTGAGCTTACATTATATTCAGTTATACCTATGCAGTATACCTTGACCCGCAGTTGACACGCGGCGGAGTGAGAAGCACCAGCTTGGTCACTAATTGGCTCCAAGTTAAAGCTGTCATGACGTCACAAAAATAGCAGCCACTTTGTAAAAAAATATATTGATGTGTACCATTAAATCCAAATAGGTAAGCTACCGCCATATTGTTTGCGTTTCTTCTCATCTGGCAATTTCCAGCACGCCCGCCATCGCTTACTATAAAGGTTGCCCCCAAATCCCGAAAGGGCAGCGGTCAAGCATTGACCGTGTACGTGAAAAGCACGCCGACTGAAATTTATATCGCTCATTCATTTCTCGAAACGGACATGAATTCCACCACTGAAGACGTTAGAATGATAAAGATATGGTTACGCACACATTCTAAACTATAATTAACCACAACTTATTAAAAAACTAATAAAATACAGGTACTATTTCTTCAAAATAATATACCTATACGTACCTTCTTGTCAGTCTCCATTTGCACAGACTACGTCATTACGTCACTACGTCATTGGTCAGGATTACGTCTTGTAGGGGAGTTTGGGGTAATTTTACACAGCTGCTCTTATTCTAGGTCAGTGAATGGATGTATGAATCAACCAATCAACTAGAATGCCCTCGAGGGAGATGCTGACTGTCTCCTTTACACTATGGCTTGAGAATGCAGTTAGTGACCGCCATGACCTAGATAGATGATCCTTTGACATCAAACTGAAAGCTATCATAAGCTGTCACAATATGAAAGCATGTGCTAAATCGTGTGATTCTACCTTCTTGCAGTTATGGAGTTATGGACCAAAATGTGTATTCCAATATGCACGTTGTGACCCCCGTTATCTAGATAACTAACGCTTTGTCCTAAACTCAAAGAACTTCTCGCCACCTACAAGATGAAAGGATGGGCCAAATTTGGTGATGTTACCTACTTCCATTTCCGATATATGGCTAAAATGTCTATTTCAGGATGCACTTAGTACCCAGTGACCTAGATATTTGAAACTTTGACCTGATGCGAAATTATAATTCTAGCCAACCCCAATATGAATTTATGTTACCGATTTGATGATTCAACCATCTTATATTGCAGAGTTATTGACGAAAATGTTTATTCCTGTATGCACTAAGTGACCCCGTAACCTCGATTTTGTACCTTTTGACTCCAACCTAAAAAAATCTATCAATCAATCAAGGAAGGAAGGAAGGAAGGAAGGAAAGAAGGAAGGAATCTGCACTACCTTTTTTATGGAATACCACCTAAACGATGCCACAAACGACAGCTACCATCACCACCACCACCACCACAAATAGTAGCACCACCACCACCAGAACCACCACCCCACCCCACCACTGTCACTGACCATGCCAACACGAAGCCACCTCTACCGCCATCACCAGCACCACCACAAGCACCAGCACCACCACATGCAGCAGCATGACCACTACCACACACACACACACACGCACGCACGCACGCACGCACGCACGTACGCACGCACGCACGCACGCACGCACGCACGCACGCACGCACGCACGCACTCACGCACGCACGCACGCACGCTCGCACGCACGCACGCACGCACGCACGCACGCACGCACGCACGCACGCACGCACGCACGCACGCACGCACGCACCTGAGGCGAGAGTTTATGAGCGTGTTATACATTTGCATGTCTTGTGCAAACGGTTTACTTTTCAGTCCACTTTTTGGTAACCTTTTTTACTCTTTTTTAAGTTACCGCATAGGATAGTATAAACATGAATGTTAGATATTAGTTAGAAGTTTTAGTCAGATTATAGTTATGATTGTTACAGAGAATAAATTCACAGTATGATACAAGTTTGAAGTTGCTGTTTGTCGATACAAGTAGTATAGCTAGAGTGACGCAACAAGACCAGAGAGAAACACATTGACACGAATATAAGAATCTTAGAGAAGTCAGATGACCCGGAAGGGATATAAATATTTGATCACAGAATCAAAGGCGAGACGCGTCCCCAACATGAATTCAGATAATTTTGAAAAACAGTGAGCTGCTGATCCAGAATTTATAACGTGGTACCAGTGAGTGCAGATACGCACTATAGTGATAGAAAGAATTGATATTTAACTGTCTGACTGCTGAAAGCTGCCGCATAAGATATTCAATGGGCAACGAATCTAGACGTGCTGAATATTTGGATAACAATTTCACTGAACGTTATTGGTGGCGCTTTCACTCAAATCATCTTCAAAATATTCAGCATATCCAGAGTTAGGCCCCCATGGAAAATGTAGTCTACAGAAATTCAGTCAGTAGGCAGTTAAGGACACTAGAACTAGCCTGTTGATGATGATGATGATGATGATGATGATGATGATGATGACGATGACGACGATGACCATGGTCTTGAATGAGATGATGATGTGTTCTGCAACTTTCTTGTCGTCAGCAACGTTTCTAGCCTATTCATACCAAAATATTATCGGTACAAAACCACGCATCTATTCATTAGATTGGTGTGTAATGGGCGTCTTTGTTAAGTGCATGTCGACCAGTGAATGTGATCACGATATTTGATGATTGTTTATGGATGGCTATGTATATACATCCATATGGATATTGAACCGTTCTATATTTGAGAGCGAAATCTATTTACATTCAAGTGTCTTGAACTTTGAACACACTGGAAGAAGACCCGAGCATCAGCTGCTAATGTATACTCCTATTTATCTAATAATTGACTAAGCAGCCTCCTCTAGTGTACAGCCCAGAGCGTAATCTAGATCGATAGAGGGTGGGTGGGGTGGAGGTGTAGGGTCTGATGGCGTGGATAATGCTGATCAATGCGCCTGGTAGATGTTGTTATGCGGTTGATACAATCGCTCATAAAAACTGTTGTCATCAGGAAGGCTCGCTGTTTGGTATATATAAGCGTATCGGGTCAGCGTATCTCTACAGACATCATCATACATTTTAGTGTTGTTTACTAAATTTTCTGTTAGTAATGGAGTTGCTTCTTTCCGTGTGTCTTTTGCCTTCGTGTCTTGTTGCCATGGTAATGGCTGGTGGAGGTAAGGATAAATCATTCATATTAGCTACACGAGTCTTGACCATTGCCCATACCTCCCACCCCCTTCCCTTCATGACTCAATCCCTCTTTCACTCACTCCCTGCCTGTCTGGCTGCATTCCTCACCTTCCTCTCTCACTCCCCTCTCTTCGCCCTCTCCCCTCCCTCTCCTCCATCTTCCCTCCCCATTCCCTCTTACTTTCTCTCTCTTCTCTCCCCTCCCTGTTTTTCACTACGCCCTCTCTCCCCCACCTCTCCATCCCTCACTGCCCCCTACCTCATCTTTCTCTCAGTAGATGAGGTAGGGGGCAGTGAGGGATGGATAGTTTGTGGGGTGTGGGGGCGGGGGGGGTGTGTGTGTGTGGAGAGGAGCGTAGTGGGAAACAGGGAGGGGGGGAGGAGAGAGAAAGTGAGAGGATGGGAACTGTTGCTTCCTATGGACAAAATGGATGAACTGTCTATGGCAGCAACAGCGCCTAGTCAAATTAGTTTCAAAATATTCAAGAGAATGTTTATTAAATGGTAAAGACATACAATTCGTACAACGGGTCGGACGATTGCGCGTTAAAGACGGACTATATCGAGCGATTCATGGCGTCATGCTTATGAGTTGTTATGACGTCATATGATTGAGTGAGGAAATGGGTTCTTGAATTATATGTAGCCAACATGGACATAGTGAATGTCCAGTCATTAACAATGAATCTATATAATAATATGCGCTTATTATTATTATTATTATTATTATTATTATTATTTTATTATTATTATTATTATTATTATTATTATTATTATTATTATTATTATTATTAATCTAAAGTGAGATATCAGTCCTAGATATGAACACATTCTGCATACCAATCGTTTCAAATTACTATCAAAGGACGGTGTCACTATCTGAGAGGGATAAGTGCAAAAGCGGAAAAACAAGGTTATCTCAGATTTGGGCAAAAGTTGGCCATTTTTGAGAGAATTTATTTCCACATAGTAGATAAGGAAGTATTCCGTACATATCCAAGTCCTATTATAGCAGCGATCTCGGCACTTCACGTGCATATTCGGTGCTTTTAAACTTATCAAACTTACCTGAGTATTTAATTTATATGCATAAATTTGCATAATAGGTTAGTTTTTCAACAAAACGGGTACTACATACATACAGTATAATCTCTTTGCCAAAGGTTGACAAGGTATCGGTGCGAGGATAGCAGTATATCTAGATGAAATATGCGCTTAGTTTTTCCATGTATCGATTTCTATCATATATCTATGGATGGAGTCGCATTTACATAAGATATCATAAATGGCAGATGGTGATGTCACCATTCTGGTACAGTATTTTGACTGCATCCTTTGGTTAATCATTGCACAAAAAAGAAGCATATGTATTTCTTCAGGTCTTACTTGTTAGATAGCATTACATGGATCAAAATGTCCAGTATCTCAGGTTTATGGAATGCCACATTGGAAAATATGTAAAACAAAAAATCGATATACCAAGATCCAAAATTTACACTCAAAACAAAGAAACTCATATACCAAGATCCAAAATTGGCATTCAAAACAAGCCATTTCGTACCAAAATAACAAATTGCTTTTCAAGATAACAAATTGTCAGTAAAAAGGCAATGGGATGGGCGCTGTTCTGACTGGCTGGGAGCTTGATGGCGTCATCAATTTTTGGATTAGGTCATGCCCACCCCGCCAAAAATACCCGAATGTGTGTGTGTGTGTGTGTGCGTGCGTGCGTGCGTGCGTGCGTGCGTGCGTGCGTGCGTGCGTGCGTGCGTGCGTGTGTGTGTGTGTGTGTGAGAGAGAGAGAGAGAGAGAGAGAGAGAGAGGTCTATTGGTCGGCTCTCGACCAATCAAAAATAGGATGTGACCTAATTCGAATGTTGATGATGTCATCTAGCTCTCGCCCAATCAGACCAGCTGCCCATATTTTCGCCACATTTTGAGGATGTAGATTTTTTAATGTGTGCCAATGATTGACAAGTTTAAAGATGTGTGGAAAAAATCTGAAGGGGGCATGATCAAATGCAGGATCACGTGATCATTCACGGCCAATCAGAACAGACGCTTATGCAGTCACCATGGCTCGAGCCATGGATACATTGATGCATCGGGACCTGGTCAAATGCTCGAGCCATTTATATATTGACACATGTCAATGATGATTGACAGGTGTAGCGAGCCATGCAATGCCTAGTGGCCATCACGCGACCCCTCGTGACCGGTCGGAATAGCCACTTATACAGTCGTCACTGCTAGAGATGTAGATCTATTGACATGTGTAGCCAGATGTAAAATGGCTATAGTGGCGTGGGTTCAATCCGGGGTCACGTGACTCCTCGTGTCCTATCAGAACTGCGGCTTATACAGTCGTCATTGTTTGAGATGTTAATCGAGGTCACGTGACATCTTCCAGCCAATCAGTGCAGTTGCGTATACAGTCACCACTGTTTTAAATGTTGAAGGAACGCTACAGAATTATAACGTGTTCGGACATGTTCTGTCAATTGAGGTCACGTGACATCTGCCAGCCAGGGTATAAAAGCATGTGAAAAAATTAAAATTTCAACAACCTTTTCAAGAGTTAAATAAACATTGTAATCATCATGGTGAATTCAGCATACGTTTTAGGATGTGAAGTGCCTGTATGTCTTGGTAACAATGTGTACATACGAGTTATGAAACATAAAGAAGAAATGGTAGTTAGCAAACAGAAAATTTAGCACTGGTAGCAGCTATCCCACTAAGCATGGAGTGTTTATGCACTATGCACCATTTAGAAAGTTTACTGACACAATACCTATCTTGGAAGATACTGTTTGTAGAGCTAGGAATAGCAATAGAGTGGAGCATATAGAGTACGTGTACGAGTTAGAACCTCAGCTAAAAGTTACTAACAGCACTAAACATCCATATGTCAACATATTGAAGATTTTGGATCTCCGGGTGGTGATACTTTCCTACTACGTCGATGGTAAGATTATGATGTGATAGGTTGCTGCGACAACCTCTTACCAAAGAAGCAGTAGAACGATGATCGTCGGCTCGCCTCCTTGGTAGTTGGATTGCAACGATATTTATCAATGACGATCGGGCCTATCTGACTGAATGGAAGATTCCTGGCTTCGGTGAAGTATTGCTCTTCACTCTGGAGTCCTTACTCAAACACAACCAAACTCTTGTCTTGCTTTTGCAAGATGAAATATTTATTACTGTCTACTCTAACTGTACATTTAAGATAAAAAGACTTTGATAATTTACTGATAAAAGACTTAGATAATTTCGACGGTATACTATCTAGTGTGATCTACACCTTAGCTAACGCAGCATCGATGATGACTACGGAACCCTGATGTTGGATTGATTGATTTAATAAACGGCAAAGTGCCTTATTTATACACTTCAGTAACTCTGAAGTGCTATACATATTACGATATATAGTTATATATATATCGTAATATTTATTCTTCGTTTTAATGATTCTTCTAGGTAGGTTATAAGCACAGCTTGACTGGTCTGGATAATCAGTCCGCCAATCAACGTCTGCTTGTTCCCTCCTGGAAGCTTCTATCTATTAACTGTTGGTCGTCCTGACCAATCCATGATCATCTATATTTCGATTCTTGCTTTGAAACTTGTTCTTTCTAATTCTCTGCCACAGAGTTTGATCGGCGCTCATTGATCATGACGTCATTTTTACCAATCAAACTCTGGGCTTCTCTTCTATGGAGCTACTGCTGCACATAGGCAAAGCGGTGTTGGCTGGTTCTGATTTGATGCGATCTGTCAGCTAACTAACAATATTATGGAATGTGTTGTTGTAGCATGCCATTAAATGATTGACACATAGTTGATATACAAATTTCGATTGCGTTATTAATTCCTACAGGACGCTACAATGTCTATGTCCTGTCCATTGCCTATCGTGAATAAGCCTGTAGGATACGATCGTTAATAGGCACATGAGCTGTATGATCTCATTGCCAGCTGGTGTTGTTCTATTCTTGTATGAGAATCCGAATGCCTATCGTCATCAACTATAGTCAGTTTGTCACGTACGATTCCATCGATTCTTATCCATTGATTATTTCCTAAACTACTGATCCAAACGACTGCTGAATAACATAAAAGGGTGTGCTGATTCCGCAGCAACAACTTTTATTTCAACTATTTCCAGATACACATCAACTCAGAACCGGAGGTCCTATTCTATTCAATTCCATTATTTAAACTTGGATGCTAAATATCATCCGTCAATCCTCATCAGTTTCGACTCAGTTTCGCCGAAACTGAAACGGTACATCATCAGCCGATGTCAACCCGTGCTATAATACATAACTACATAATAATGCTTATAGAGCTACTCGGTCCATTAGCTCACCTGGTACTTTCAAATATGAATTTCATTTAGGACTTACTCGTAAATATAAGATATCCAGTGGGGTCATGACATCCCACAAGACAATCTCATATCTACACATGCCCCTCAACCAAAGTTAATTAACCGTCTCTTAAGGCCGTAAGAGAGTGATAATTAACTCGTTGTGCAACATCAACAACTAAACTACGCTATACCAGGGCTATCCAGACCGACGACACGAATGAACTTACAATATAAAAGACATTGTAAACAAAACAATAATCCGACTAATGTCGTGCGATGTTAGTAAATAACCTAACATTAATAAATGTTAACTAAACAGTGGAGTAAATAGACTATTAACTACGTACGAATAGTTCAATAAACAGTTCAAACCATACGACATCCGTCGCATGACAATAATATGACAAAACGATAGAAATATTATGATAACAATATGCAATAGGATCACAGTAACGACATGGTAGCATAACAGCATTATTGTGCACAGTTAATACAATACGTGAATTGTCTATATGTCCTCGTACTCCTCAGGAATACCATGTAGGTCCACGTCCACCAATGTATCAGCCGTCGGGTCGATCTCGGTCCTTGCAGAAACGTTAGGCGATGACCCGGCTGACGTCCTCGACGGTGTAGGCAGCGCTGCAGGCATCTGTGGCCGTCTGGTCTGAGCGTGACGTGGATATGGTGTTATTGCCGCACGTGGCTTTCGTATAATGAACGTCCACATGTGGGATAAAATACCACATTTATACAAAACAAAAATAATCACAATAAAACAGATGATGGAGCCCGTCGAGTAAGAGAACATAGATCGTATGCCGATGCTGTCAACCATCGCTGGGTCGACTTCAGATAATGGTGCTAGTGGCACATACTTAGTCTTACGTAAATGGTCCCACTTCCGAACTTTTAGATGATTTATAATAAGTGATTGGTTGAGGACTCCGGCCACATCCAATCTGGGCACATCCACAGCAAGACTGATTCGAGTATACGTCCGACTGTAAGACTGTACGGGCTCGAATCGCCATCCTTTCCCACTATAGTCACACCCACTCGACATTAAGGCATACAGACCACTCATTACAACACATCTGTCTGTCAGTCGTCCACCACAATGCACCTCGATAGTTTCGCCAAATGTTTGCAACACTACGCCTATTTTCTTATGGGCGAATAACTTGCTAGATGTTTCATTAGATTCCGATAACTGAATATTACATGAACTGTCGGTAGTGTTAGTCAGCAGACTAACAATGCAGGGTACATGAGTCTTATCGACCCTCAGTTGTCCATGACATACTCGAGGTTCACTACCTCGACACTCGGATGGTGTGAAGTACCATCCGGTTTTGGTATCCAGTCCTATACTCGTTCGTGCAATGATGACCCGCATATAATAACCAACCGTGGCCAATGGCTCCGGCCACGAATACAAACCATATTCGATGTAATTGCCACCATCAATTAGTGGCAACGTTGCGATGTAATGCAATTGCGAGTTGTCTTTCCATAGTGGATACACGACTACATTTCTGTAATACCACTGGTATGGACGCACCAATCTATTACCTATGCTGACTTGTTTATCGACGTCGGCTAAGTCAGCCGGACTAAATAGTTCTTCGGTCAATATACCCCATTCCAGCGAAGCAGTCTGCCTATGAAATTGGGCGGCCAATTTTTGGTAGCTGTATACCACATTCTCGGCCGAATCAATAATATGACCTAAGCGTACCAACGCATACAGGTCGGCTTGTCGTGCTGCGTAAATTTGGAATAACTTGCTCACATTTTTGGTCAAATCGACCAAACTGTCAGTTACCTCATTAATGCGGTCAACGTTGGTGTTAATTCCCTTGAAAACGAGTTTCACGTGGGATGCTAGTTTATTGGAGAAATGAACTAAACGATTCATATTTCTCATAGCCGTTTTAACCACATTCTTGATCGTTTCTATATCCCCTGATGTTGCGGTCCCAAACAGAGAAGAGGCTATGTCTCCTACAAAGTTAAATAATCCACGTTTATGTCGATTACTGGCACGACTCAACATTGATTGTTGTGTTCTACTGGCAATCTTTCTTATAATGTTTATACGATGTTGGAGTCCGAAAATGTCATTGCTACTCAACGAAGTCTTGCGACCAATGTCAGCAACAAGAACACGAAATCGTACTAAACGCTCAAGAAAGTTAGCAGGCAAGTACGGATGGTCAATTGATACCACTACCGTCCACTCAGCACGTATTACAGATATTTTCTGGTGGTCGGTTATCATAACTCCATTTTGTAACTTATGCACGCTAGAGTTCTGGCATAATCCACACACTAAACTGATTAAGGCTACTATTACGCATAACTGTAAAGTATACATGATGGTTTAGACAAATGCGATGTTGCTAGTATAGCGATTAAGCAGAGATTAACATTATCTCCTGCTACGCCACTTTATAACAGCTTCTATACGACTGATGAAGTCATCATATAGAGCTTGGCCAAATGCACCAATCCTAAGTCGCTTACTCTCTGAGCTGACTTCAGGAGCGTGACTGCGCTTGCGCAGAAAATATGGGTGCGATGGAAGTGTATCCATTGGCTCAGTGGCAGGCTCGGATATATCTTCCAAGGTGTCCATCAATACGGTACGAGGAGTCTCTGATGTCTCCATTGGTGACTCATAGTTTCGATCGTTACTCGTACCAGGTCGATTTACATCCATGTCGACCACCTTACCCACCTTATGCACCTTCGGCCCCCAATTAGAAGCTGGTCGCTTCCTATGAGCCATTTTCTGAGGTGTCGCATCGGAATCGGGTCCCGGCAAAGGTCCAGACTCAGGTAATACTACAATTCTAGGATGATGGCTGGCTTTCGTACCTTTCGCAGGGTTACGAATAGGGCGTAATCGTACTTTGTCCCAGCACATCTCTGAGTCGACTACACGTAGCTTGGATATATTAAGTATGCGTACCTTCCCAGATCTTTGATGGCGGACGTGAGCCACGGGTCCATTGATCTTAAAGATCTCATATTCAGGGTCACTGCGAGAGGTCAATTTCATCCTCTCTTCAGCTTTTACTACCACTGAATCGGCAACCTTATACTCACCAGCGTTTGTACGCTTATTAATCTGTTCTTGGTGTACTTCTCGAGACTTAACCATTTCTCCACGAGCGCACAGCAAGGCATTATTAAGACACGTTAGTCTCTCACCAAGATCCTGCGAAGCGTCGAGTGGAACTGCAAATGGAAGTCTTGCACATCGACCATACGTCAGATAGAATGGCGTATATCCAGTCGTGGAGTGACGAGTGTTGCGGTACACGGTTAAAGCTGCACCTAACTCATCTTCCCAAGCACGAGACTCGTTGTTTACACCTTTCTGGATCAACTCCTTAAGAGTGCGATTGAATCTCTCAGTACGTCCATTGGTTTGTGGATGGTACGAACTCGATCGTCTTTGATCAATACCATGTTCATGAAATCGCTGTTCCAGAGAGTTTGAACAGAATTCTTTACCTTGATCTGTTATCAGAATTTCAAGGACACCATGACGAGCGACATACTCATTGAAGAATTTATCTTCAACGTTCTGAGATGTCTTGGCTGCGATCGGATATGCCTCTGCCCATGCAGAACAGTGATCGATCACCGTCATGATATAATTGTTACCTCAGTTCGACTCTAAAAGTGGACCAATCAAATCCATCCCAATTATCTGACTTGGATAACTGGCCATTGGCATCTCACCATATTTAGGTCGAGTAGTGACAGGTCGGTTGACCTGGCACGTCGTACATGTCTCAAGCATACGTACCACGTCTTTTCTCAAAGACATCCACACGAAAGAATCTCTTACCATACCGATAGTCTTCTTCAGACCTTGATGACCAGCTCGATCATGAGCTTTCCGAAGCACATTCTCACGGAACAGGGTAGGTAACACGATTCGGGGGTACTCAGCATCCAGCGCTGAAGGTGTAATCAAAGAATACAATATGCCATTCTTAACCATATACTCCTCCGGTGTATTTCTAAATAACTCCGGGTATTCCTTGGTCTGTTCGGCACATAAGTCGTCACATGGTATGTCATATACCTCTAAAGGGACGTGAGGTAATGCACCTTCATCTACCTCGGGTATGACATAATCGCCTGTGCCCAGCATGGCGACTTCTACTGGATGACGTAACCTGGACAACATGTCCGCTCGAATATTCTTCGAGCCCTGGATGTACTCTATCTTACATCCATACTCTGCAATCAGCACTGCCCAGTGCTGCACCTTCGTGTTCTTTACTTCTCCCACAAACAAACTCTTTAGGGGTTTGTGGTCAGTATACACGGTAAACTGCGCGCCAAATAGATACGGTCTGAGCTTCTTCAATGCGTATATTACAGCATAAGCTTCCTTCTCTATTACGGGCCAATTTAACTGACTGCCTTTAAGAGTAGAGCTTACATACTGTATTACTCACTCTATACCATTATCATCAACTTGTACTAGTATCACACCTATTGCATAACTAGACACATCAGTGTACAACTTATATGGGGCATTCAAGTTCGGATAAGTGAGAACCGTCTCACTACACAGTAAGTTCTTTAATTTCTCAAATGCTTGCTGTTCATGCTTACCCCATTCGAATCTCTTGTATTTCTTCGTTAATTCAATCAGAGGCTTTGCAATTTCGGCATAGCCTTTCACACAGGAGCGGTAGTAACCTGTAGCTCCGAGAAAACTACGTACTTCACCAACATCGCGGGGTGGTGACATTTCTCGAATGACTTTGACCTTTTGAGCCTGTGGAGCTACTCCCTATGCAGAACAGACTTACTGGCAAAGTCACACTTCTTTTTCTTCACGTGCAAATTATACTCCTGAATCTTGCGCATGACCTGACGCAAGTGATGTGCGTGTTCCATCGGATTTCATGAATATACGACTATATCGTCGACGAAAACGTGCACATATTCTCCTACATACTCTCGGAAAATATCATTCATTGCCCTCTGAAATACGGCACCTGAGTTGCAAAAACCAAAAGGCATCCGAATCCATTCGAAGAGACCTTCACTGCACACGAATGCTGTCTTCTCTATGTCTTGGCTGGCCATTGGTATCTGCCAATATCCAGACTTCAAGTCCATAGTAGAAAATATCGTTGCGCCGCGGATCGAATAAAAAATGTCGGATATATTCGGCAGTGGATAACTATCTTTACGGCACACGGAATTCAATTTCCTGTAGTCGATACAAAATCTGGTGTCACCATCCTTCTTGGGTACCAGAGTAATGGGTGACGCCCAGGGTGATGATGATGGTCTTATGACGCCCACTGCAAGCATTTCTTTCACTTGGTTTTTAACCACATATTGCTTGGCAAGCGGTAGACGATAGGCTTTCTGCCTTATAGGAGAAGAATCTCCTGTTGGTATCGTGCATTTAACCTTGGGTACTAGTCCTAATGTATTTTGATGAGCCGTATCGAAATTATTGGCAAAGTCACTTAGCACTTTGTCAATAACTGCATATCTGGTCGTTTCTTTGCAACTGGCATACACATACTTTGTTTGTTCCCTATACGGAATCATAAACGGGTATACACAACCAAACCATACTACCTCTTTGGTCCTGTAGTCAATCCTTGCATTTCCCAAGTACAAGGCATCCGCTCCAATCAGACATTCATGACACATACTATTTACCACCATACTGGGAATAGGCCGGGCGTCCTTGAATTTGATTTGGGTCTCTCCCAAAATGTCTATGGGCGAACCATTTACAGCTAATAATGTTTTAGCTCTTTTTAATGGCCTAGCATTTAATATGCTATGCCATATGTCCTTCATAATCAAGGACGTACTAGCACCAGTATCAATTAATGCATCTACATACGTACCTTGATCCTCTAGAACTCGAGCTGGATTAGAAATCACTCGGTCACCAGCGATCTCCTCCGTCCTCGTTTAACGGACTCCGTCGTCCGCTAACTGCTTCCGCATATGAGTGACGGCATCCCTCCACTGACAGGGCTCCTCTGCTACCATATGAAAAACGGCCATACCTGTCAGTGTTCTCCCCGGTTAGGATGAAGCCATCGCGGTCCTCATACTCCTCGTTTCTGTGAGCTCTGTTCGCGATGTCTTTTCAAACATTACGTGAACACGACCGTGGAGTGGTTTCTAGTCCATACCCATTCTCACCATGATTTTCACTGTGGTTTATCTCATCTATCTCCATTGCCTCCTCCCGGCGATCTGCTTGCCGTGGCCTCTTCATCGCTCGATGTTGCGGCATGGGTGCCGACATTGGGCAGTTGGCCTGGTAATGCCCTCCTGGTCGCATCGAAAGCATTTCACGATTGGTCTGTCGTTTCGATTCGCAAAACAGTCATGGGCGAGGTGTCCCTCACGTCCACAGGTGAAACAAACCAATGGGGACGTTGCTGTTGTGGTCGTTGTTTCGTTGCGGCTGGATGTCGGGGTGGCTGCGCTGCTTGTCTGCACTCAATCTTATAGTGTCCTGTACGTCCACAATTGAAGCACGTTATTGTTTTCTTAGCGGCTGCCTTTGGTGCTGTGGCTGGCTTACATGCAGGCTGTTGCACCTTTCGTGGTGGCGTAACTCGTTGCTTCTGTGTTGGGGCTACGGTACTGCTCTGTAGATTTTCGATTACAGCGCAGAGACGTTCGATCAATTTCGTTTGTTGAGCAATTTGCCTCTTCATAGAGCCAATCACGGACCAAACGTCCTTCCCCTCTTCCTCATCTAGTACGTTCACCTCCATATTCTCTTCTTGCCCCCCTTGGTGATATGTTCATCGCCTGGAGTAAATCATTACATCCCTCTTCCTCCTCCGTTAACTCCATTGCTCGCTGTATCATTGTTATCTTCTTGCATACAATCCTATGCCCCATCCCTCTATCACCAAGTGCCTTGATATAGGCCGATACTACTAATCGTCGGTTATCAATGTTCTCTGTCGGGTAGGCTCGTGCGGCCATCTCCTTATACCTTCGGTTGAAGGATACTAGCGTTTCACTTCGACGTTGTCTTACCCCTTCCAGGTCATACGTGACCCTTTCACTCTCGTTCACTGATATGAAGTTAAGGGTTATATATTCCCTCAGCTCTTCAAACGTCACTGTGTCCTGCACCTTACCTACTATGAAACCTACTATGAAGGCGTCTATCACTTTGGAAAGTGGTCTTCTAGATGCGCACATCATGATGTACACCGGAATACCATCGAGGTTACCCTCGGTGGCTTCCCACACTCTGCGCGACTCATCCAGAAATTGTCTTACCTCCTCGGGTATCAACCCGTCACATGGCTTGATTCTCTGGGTGAGTTCCCGAACCTCCTTTCTGAATGCGCGATTCCTCTCCCGCCTGTCGCTTTCCAACACGATGGCACTAGCCATCACAGTTCCCATTGTCTGCATCGCCGCTACCATATCTGGTCGTAGCTCCGTTCCATGGCGTGGTGGATCTACGGGCGGTAACGTCGGGTCTCCTCGATGCGCTGTGGCCATAATATTACAGTTCTAATTTCCTATATAGTTCTAATTTGATTTACTGATAATACAACTGTACTATGGTGCGTTTAAGGCATGGCTGCTCTTCACAAGATATATCTGTCGTTATTTTTACGATCGTATTCTCCCGATATTCCCTATGCTGTGTCACCATGGTATTGTTAGATTGCTTAGCTAATTCTACAAACACTCTCAGTCTGTCCACTACACCGGTCATCACAGTGTTTATGGGTCTATCGGCAGACATTCTATGTTTATCATATTTATAACATACTCACTACTGTCTTGTGATGTGATGGGCTGTCTTGAACTCCAGATCCTGGCTCTCCGGGTGGTGATACTTTCCTACTACGTCGATCGTAAGATTATGATGTGATATGGTGCTGCAACAACCTCTTACCAAAGAAGCAGTAGAACGATGATCGTCGGCTCGCCTCCTTGCTAGTTGGATTGCAACGATATTTATCAATGACGATCGGGCCTATCTGACTGATTGGAAGATTCCCGGCTTCCGTGAAGTATTGCTCTTCACTCTAGATTCCTTACTCAAACACAACCAAACTCTTGTCTTGCTTTTGCAAGATGAAATATTTATTACTGTCTACTCTAACTGTACATTTAAGATAAAAAGACTGATAATTTACTGATAAGACTAAGATAATTTCGACGGTATACTATCTAGTGTGATCTACACCTTAGCTAACGCAGCATCGATGATGACTACGGAACCTTGATGTTGGATTGATTGATTTAATAAACGGCAAAGTGCCTTACTTATACACTTCAGTAACTCTGAAGTTCTATACATATTACGATATATAGCTATATATATATATATATATATATCGTAATATTTATTCTTCGTTCTAATGATTCTTCTAGGTAGGTTATACGCACAGCTTGACTGGTCTGGATAATCAGTCCACCAATCAACGTCTGCGTGTTCCCTCCTAGAAGCTTCTATGTATTAACTGTTGGTCGTCCTGACCAATCCATGATCACCTATATTTCGATTCTTGCTTTGAAACTTGTTCTTTCTAATTCTCTGCCACAGAGTTTGATCGCCGCTCATTGATCATGACGTCATTTTTACCAATCAAACTCTGGGCTTCTCTTCTATGGAGCTACTGCTGCACATAGGCAAAGCGGTGTTGGCTGGTTCTGATTTGATGCGATCTGTCAGCTAACTAACAACATTATGGAATGTGTTGTTGTAGCATGCCATTAAATGATTGACACATAGTTGATATACAAATTTCGATTGTGTTATTAATTCCTACAGGACGTTACAATGTCTATGTCCTGTCCATTGCCTATCGTGAATAAGCCTGTATGATACGATCGTTAAAAGACACACGAGCTGTATGATCTCATTGCCAGCTGGTGTTGTTCTATTCTCGTATGAGAATCCGAATGCCTATCATCATCAACTTTAGTCAGTTTGTCATGTACGATTCCATTGATTATTTCATAAACCTTTGCCTTTGGATTTGGATGAGTTGGTCTGATCAACCGGCTCTGACACATCCATTTATGGCCTATCGAATTGTTGCCATAGTGCACCATAATCTTGAGGTGACCAGCACCTTGTCATATAAGACGTAGATGCATCTTTAAGGAAACAACATTTATCCATTCATGAATATGAATGCCAGTATCGGTAATTATGTAGTTATGTACATTTGTGCATTTTATGAAGCGAATGTCACGCTGAACTGAGTCATAATTAAGCAGTAGTAATTTGGCAGTAGAATAATGAGCAAATAATAGCCTGCGTAAAACAAGCTGGTATGATGTGAACACGAGTTAGCGATGATGCAATATAGCGATTCAAATAGATAAGTCGAGCATAGTGCAGAGTAGCAGCTATGACCGGCGTATACAATTTGCAAACACAAGTTAGCAATTATGTAATATAGAGATGTAGATAGACAAGTCGATCATAGCGCAGAGTAGCAGCTATGATTAATATTTTGGGTGCCATATATTGAGACAAGATGTAGTATTAGTAGATTTTATACTCAGTGCAAAGCCCACTATTAGTAGCTTATAAAGTTAACACGGAACAGTAGCTATGAGCAATGTCTATAGACGTCATATGTCAGTTCAGGATGTAGTTCTCGTAAGTTTTATAATTAAGGCAAGCAGTGTTAGTAGGTTTTGTTAGACAGCTTTTAGTAAAGTTTAGAATTAACGACGATAGACGAACACCCTTTGGAATAAATTGTAGTTGGACCTAGATGTAAATAAAGTTGATGCAATCCCCGTAGTTTCCCAGCTAGTCTGATCGCGTAGATCGGTGACAGACTTGTCCAAACCCGTACAAGGATATTTGTTCTAAATGTTTGAATAGAATAACTTAGTAATTCTCTGTACATTGTGTATAAAGTATTCTCTATTGGCGATTTTGCTTTGAAGTTTATATCTATAGTACAGTTAATAACGTATATTTAATCAAGTTAAGCATTGATTATTTGTGTCAGTTGTCATCAAAGGAAACTACCAATTCCCGTACCTAGATAGTTTGATAGAGTAGGCAGGCCCAGGCAGTCAATATAAATATTCTTCAGTGTTATCGCTCGAAGAAGGCAAGTCGACTATCATCTTCGTTCATCACTACAGGCACACTATAGTCACAGCTACAGAACCAGTTTACCTCCAGTTGTGGCTGATCCATTTAGCATCAGTCAGCAATCGATGCGATCAGTCATAATCGTTTATCTGTCCTTGTGACCCGATATTGTGAAGAACGACCTCCCGACCTCAAACGAGCCTGAGAATTCATAACCTGATTAGTTTTACAATCATAAAATATGAATCATTGATGTATCGGAGAGCCGTCATACTTCTTATCCATACGAACCTTGCACTTCTTGCTAATATGTTCTTGACAATGCGGTTCCATATAACATACATGAGCGTTTAAATCTTCAGACTTACAGCTCGGGAATTTTCCCGCCCGACAGACGTGCTTACCCAGAAAATCCATAGCTCTAAGCAACCTGTGACACATAGTGCAAGCTTTAAGCTCATCAGACATCTTAGAAATGACATGATTGTTATAACATAGGTCGCTTTTAAACCATCTATGACAATTCTGGCATAAACGATTACCATTTTTCTTATAGGGAGTCTGGCTTACATAAATGACAACTTTGCATGCAAGAGTGGTGGTCGCGATGGTAGTAACCTACATCATACTGTTCACAGTAATAACCACACGCAGCAGACCCTTGATGCTGCAAATGTAGACATAGTGATCATTATATAGATAAAGGGGGAGTGAAATCCGGGCTTTCAAGATGGAATGAAAAGCATTCATAGCAGCTAGGCCTATGCTACAGAGGTGTACACCTGCCATAGCATGAGGTTCAAGATCCTTCATACATTGATGATGATTATCAGGACAGGCCCCCACTAGACAACCACTTAGACATTCGATTAAGTTTTTTGCATTCACATATTGGTATTATCGTAACAACAAAGTTCAATACAATGATGATCGAGCGAGCCATACACAAATTAACCTCATTATAATGTGTGACACAACTTCGTTTCACTAAAGCTTGAAGTTTCAGATCATCGAGATATAATTTAACAAGATTAGCGTTCCACCTAGAGTCACTAGGCATTTCAGCATGGAAACTGTCCATGTTCAATTCAGAGTCCAGACAAACATCAGATATAGCATCAGCAGTCCTTTTGAATATGACATGAATGCGATCAGAAACTTCTACACAGTATTCAGAGCAAATAGAGTCTTCATTAAAGGTGATGCTGTACCTCTGTTCAGTAATTTTACATTTTGCATTTTCGAGAGTGAATAGCTCGCGAGTCCGTTATGGAGAATATTCTGTCAATGGCATCCGGGATATGTATGTCAGCGCTAACAGGCAGCCTAATGCAACTATTATTATTAGACATTAACCCATAGCAATCTAAATTGGAAGCTCAATATTTAAACAGCTGAGTGGGCTATACATGTCATCTGATGATACCGACATCAAAATTAGATCTTTCAGCTGCACGCGTATAAGTGAAATAACCTACCAAATCGAGAAATCGGTAGAGAACGAATGATACGATGGAATTGTAGTACACATAGGTACTAATGATATCGGCCATAAGAGTCTTGATAGAATGATAGAGGACTATACAACACTCATACAGATGATCCAGCGCCAGTCACATGAAACACAGGTATTTGTATCATCCCTGCTTCCACGTCCAAACGAACCACACGAAAATTACCTGGTCTGTTTGTTCAATACTCGATTAGAATCCCTGGCTGCATGGCTCTCGCCGTAGCATTCATTAATCACTCTTATTTATTTGCCAGAGAAGAGGGACAAGTATACAGTGAGTTATTCTGGGACAATGTCCACCCCAACAAATCAGGAATTAATCTTTTATCCAGCAACATCCAAGACTGCATAAACTATTACCTGTTACATGATTTTCGAAATGGAAGGATATGGAGGTGCTAGATTTACAATCCTGCAATCTTTCAGGTAAATTACCAGTCACATATAAACACTCAGCCCTCAATCAACTCATAGTATTACCAAAGTTCACAAAAAATCCATCATCTGCAAACCCCAAAACACAGTAAATGCGTCCTCAGTAACCCGTTTTTCACCCTTAGCAGATGAACTGCCACACTCTACGGAAACGGAACTGTTGGAGTAAAACAGGATAAATAAAAATGAAACACACACAAAACGGAATGCTACTTCTAAACGTCACAAAACAAATATGAACAAACCAATGCCTCAGTTAAATCAAAATCTCCAAAAAAGAAGACAATATTGGAAAGAGCAGTAATAGTAGATATATATTATTGGGGAAGACATCCACTGCACAGAAAACTCTACCTACAAACATATGCATCTACACCAATGCAGATAGTCTGCTGAATAAAAGAAATGAACTTGAAGCAATAGTGCATGAAACCTCTCCAGCCGTTATATGTATCACTGAAGTATTCCCTAAATACCAAGATGCCAGCACAAGCATCAAATTAAGCGAAATGCAACTAGATAACTATGATTCATTTCTTAATAATAACCCAGCTAGTGGAGTTGCCATCTACAGCCACAAACTACTACAAATCCAACCCTGTGAGACACAAGTAGCGATTCTTTCAAGGAGTCAGTTATGTATACATGGACTACCCAGAATAAAGAAAATGTTTTAGTATGATGTATCTATAGGAGTCCCAACAGTGATAGAGACAATAATTTAAATCTCATGACCCTAAGAAACAACACTAGTAAACTAAAACCAGACCACATTTGTATTATAGGAAACTTTAACTTCCCAGATATCAACTGGTCTTCTTGTCTCTCATGCACTCATGATAGTGACAACTTTATCAATACCATAAGAAACAATTTCTCCACCAGTTTGTATTAAAACCAACCAGACACAGGATAAACCAGAAATCAAATATCTTAGATCTTATTTTGGGAAACAGTACAAATATTGTCAATGACATATTTCATCTAGCCCCGTTAGGAAGAAGCGATCACGATGTCTTACACATAAACATTCACGCCTATATATTTAATGTTTAAACCGAATCAAATTTGCCCAAACGTTTGCTGAATAAAGGTAGGTACAATGACATGCACAGGGAAGTCAGCAATATTGACTGGACAAACATGCAGGAACTTCATACACCAGAAGCATGGAACCTTATTTACAACATCTTAACCACAATGTTAAATCAACACATCCCAAAAACATCCCAAAAACAAACAAGTCGAGTAAACGGAAACACCTATGGCTTACTTCCAGTGCCACACACACACCCTTAAAGTAATAAACAAACTGTACAAAAAATACAAGAAAACAAAGCGTTGTGATGATTATAACCAATATAAAATGGCAAGGAATAATTCTACATCATGTATCAAACAAGCCAAACGGTCATTTGAACGAAATATAGCAACAGAATGCAAGAAAACCCACAAGTCCTTTTGGAAATATGTCAAAAGCAAAACAACTCTCAAAGAAACAGTAGGCCAACTTAAATATTCAAACGATGAAGTGTGTACAAATGATATAGAAAAGGCAGAAGTTTTGAACATCTATTTTGCAAGCGTATTTACAGAAGAGAACGTAAATACAATGCCAGAAAATATCCCCAATATTACAAACACCGTTTTACCAGACATTTCTATAAGCCCAGATTCTACTGAAGCCAAACTAAAAAATCTAAACCCAAATAAAAGTCATGGACCAGACGGCATACTCGTACGAATTTTGATTGAACTAGCAAAAGAGATCAGTGTACCCCTTAGCATCCTATTTAACAAATCTGTAGAGGAAGCCGTAATACCTGAGATTTGGAAAATGGCTAATGTCTGTCCGATTTATAAGAAAGGCCCAAAAACGTAATCCAAGCAACTACAGATCCATCAGTCTAACTTGCTCACTTTGCAAACTTTTAGAAACATTTGTACATGATGCAATAATGAACCACATGGAAACAAACAACCTTCTCACCAGCTGTCAACATGGCTTCAGACATAACAGATCATGCAAACACAGTTACTGGAGTACATGGAAACCATAACAGCCAATCTAGATGAAAACAAACCCATAGACGCAATATACTTAGATTTTTCCAAAGCTTTCGATACAGTACCACACAAAAGACTTCTACAGAAACTGAGAATGTACGGTCTAGGAGAGCAACTAATTAACTGTACTGAAGCATTTCTAACCGAAATAAAACAGTGTAAAGATCAATGAAGCAACCTCCGACTGGACAGCCGTCACTAGTGGCGTGCCTCAAGGCAGTGTTTTGGGACCTACACCATTTTGTATATAAACGATCTACCCGATTCCGTAACCTGCCCTTGTGAGATCTTTGCGGATGATACAAAACTGTTTGGCAACCATAACACCGTGCACCTTCAAGGCAATATAGATAATGTATGTAATTGGTCTCAGATTTGGCAGCTACACTTTAATACAGACACAGCACATGTAATACACTTTGTTTCAAATAATCCTAGAACCCAGTATTATATGACAGACACTACATGCCAGCCACAAACCATTGAAATCATACCATCCACAACTGAAAAAGATCTTGGCATACACATATATAAAAACCTCTCCTTCGATACCCATATAAATGCAACTGTATCAAAGGCTAACAGCATAGTTGGTCTAATTAACAGAACCTTCACTTACATAGATGAAAACACGCTTACCCTGTTATCCAAATCACTAGTCCGGCCAATTTTGGAATGCTGTAACTGCATATGGTCTCCTCGTTTTAAAAGACAATCTTGTATACTTAAAAGGGTCCAGCGCAGAGCCACTAAACTTGTTCCCCATTTGAGAAACTACTGCTACACAGACAGGTTAAAGGCTTTGAACCTCATGTCACTAAAATGCAGAAGGATTAGAGGAGACTTAATCGAAACATACAAATTTATCCATGATGATTACAACATTGACAAAAACACATTCTGTAACCGATCAAGTAACACACGTACTAGAGGTCACACATTCATGCTCAATACTAAACGCTGCAGAGAAGAAATTCGTAGGCATTTTTTCCCAAACCGAATTATTAACACATGGAACTCACTCCCTTCTGTTGTGCTCGAGGCACCCACGCTCGGCGTATTTAAATCAAAACTAGATATGCCCCTAAATGACATAATATACGATCATGACATAACCAACTAATAGATATATAATAATAAGACAATCTAGAAATATACCCAAGTGCTAGGCGCAGAAGGGTGTAACCATGAGCGTAGGTGTCCTGATTAATGTCAATGAATAATGCCAACCAAACAAATAAACAATTGTAACTAAACAAAGTACAAGCACTAGTAATACAATACCAACACAGCTGCAGAGACAATAACAAGCCAAGGGCTTATGCCTCGTAAAATGATGATGATGATGATGATGATGATGATGAAATCCTCCCCTCTATTCGCAGCCCTAAGAGTCAGTTATTTTGCAAATTTCCAAATCATAATCTTGCCAGACATTAACATTATAAATTTTCAAAATAGTCATCTCTTAGTTGCACGATTGTCAAGAGCCCTCTAGCACTGTATTAGCGTTTTAAGTTTGTGAGGGTTATCAAGGGAGATAACTCATGATGCATTAGCCATTAATCTGTATACTATGCGCAGTGTCCAATCTATGGATATCTATGGCATTAGCACCTTGACTTTGAGAGTGTTATCAAATGGAGATAACTCGTGCGGATGTAATTTTGCAAATAAAAGTCAAAATCGGTAATAATCCTCTTATACTTAGTGCTAAAGTTAATAATCTCTCTCATGTCAAAGGTTATTAACAAAATTTTGGTTTGAAGTGAGAATTATAAGCCAAAATGTAGCCAGCACATTACCATAGCGTGATGTTATATATATATATATATATATATATATATATATATATATATATATATAACAAACAAACAACAACAACAACATATAGATATATCACTTACGTTGTTGAATCCCTGAGATTTATACCTGACGAAATCTTGAAAGAAATTTTCAGGTCGTTTAGTTGCCTGCAGTCAGGCCGCCTCCACCAAATGGGCTATTGTTTCTGCAATTTTCGTATCTGTCGAGTACGGAGGTGTCACGCCTTGCCATCTATGCTTGTAACGCCTCCCCACCCCTCAGGCAGTCAAAATAGTTTCAAAATATTTGTCAGACTGTTTCTTAAATAACTGAGCCAGATAGTTAGCACAACCTGAGTGATTACACTGCATACCTTCAAATCATGGCAAAATAATGTTTGAAACTGAAGAGTTATTAATTCAATTCAGAACGGTGATATGAAACTTTGACTAACTGCTAGCAAAATAGTTTCTAACTTCAATCTAATCACTATAATGATTTATCAAAATCTAAGTAGGCAACTTTACAACCACACTTCCATTCACAAGCGCTCACCCGCAAACACACCCGCAGGCATCCACG